>JAIUND010000855.1:0-49837 GCA_034699125.1 Gisinianus flammeolus | reverse complement strand
GTAAAATACCTAGGTAATATACAAAATTCCTAGGGAAAGTGTGTAATAAAACAATATTATACATATTCCCCAAAACGTTATTATATAAAATAACTAGGGATTATATAAAGTAACTGAAATATACATAATCCCTGTAACACATACACTTTTTCCTTGATCAAAATGAATGGCATGAAACAGGACAGGGATGCATAAGGAAAAGCGCAAGAATTCAATGAGTAAACATATATCGTAGAATATATCTATGTATATAACGACTTGGGTAGGAAATTCTGGGGTGAACAAAGCGTTAATCCAATAATTAATTAGTATAACTGAAGAAATGATAGTGAAAGTTTGGGCAATGACTATATCGTATAGTTCAAGTTTTTGTTTCTATTCGAGTTTCGAGTCAGACGACTCAGAACCTGAAGGATTAAAGACAAAGAGCTGCTTCCTTGTCGTCAACCACAAGTAAAAGTTTGAGTATTGTCTTAATTGACAAGAGAAAGTCAGAGGGAAAGTTGAGAAAGTATTCAATACTTATTTAACAGCATATGCGGTGTGTGTGGATTCGAAAACCGCAGGTCATATTCATGGTTCAAGAAAAATGGGCACAAGACACGCCGAGCTGTCCCAATATGTAATGTAATGTAACGAACGACAAATAGAAAAAAAAGTGTGGAACTCTCAAGTTCAAATCCAGTTCAACCGAGTTCAAGTCCACGAACATATGCGATAGCGATAGCACAGCACATCGTCAAGTTATAAATATCATTTCATCTCTTGTAGTCATTCTAGATAAGATTTGCATTCGTTACGTAGAGGAACATACCGGTGCATAGACGAGAGAGAGAGAGAGGAGAGAGAGCAGAAAAGAAATGCTTTATAAGTACAAAAAGAAACAAAAAAAACAATGATCGATGAACTTACCTCTAGGAGGCAAACTTTTCTTTTCCGTTGTCATACCGAGAGAGAGAGAGCACAGAATAGTTTTTCCTCTTGTTCTTTCTCTCTCGCAGGAAAGGCAACCAGAGAAATAAGTTGGGAAATCCGAAATAGTGTGCAGTACCAGTTTGCAACAAGAGAAAGGCAGCCGAGTGATGGGATAAAAAATTAATAGCTTTTTTCTCATAGGCCTAAAAAGAACCACTGGGATTTATACGATTGAATAAAGACTTTGTGCCCAGTAGTTTTGTCAATTTAGTCAATTTATAAGTTTGTAGAGAAAAGAAGAAGAAAGAGCGTCGTAGTCCGTATGAAGAACGTGCAACTAGTAAGACTCTCCCAACTCCTTTCCATTTCACTAGACACGAGTACAAACAAAATACAAATCCCACTTCTTTGTTCCTACCAATAACTTATTTTTTTCTTGGCCTTCTTTTTCTGTTTGGGGTTTAGTGACCTGCTAGAAAGTTTTAAATTTTCAAATTTGAAAAACTCTAAGAAACTTTGAGTAACCGAAACACAATATTTTGTGTACTCTCTCAAAAGTCCAGGAATTTGGAATTACTGATGCTGGCTCTGTTTTATTTTTAGATATTAAACAAGCTCAAAAAGGATTTGTGTCCTCATTCCACCAGTTTTTGATGTAAACGTTTGCATAGAGGGGAAAAAAGTAATTGGGTTTTAGTTACAGCCCAGGAAAACACAAATCATATAAACTTTATTACGTGTGGGAAAATTATACTTGAATTTTAAATTCCGTCTCCTCTCTCGTTTTTGGTCCTGGTTGTAAAATGTGATAATTTTCTCTGTGGGCTTTAGTTTGAACAGATCAAATTTCACGCTTTGGGTCTTCATTTCCTTAAGGATACGAAGAAAAATCGTGGTTGTGTGTGCTTGGAAGGTTTTGTGAAGCAGGTGCATTCACATTAAAAGTTCTTTGCAGTATACGTGATGGGGGAAACGTATCGTACGTATGTCGTGTGGTGTGAGAGTTGAGAGCATTTTCCCTCGTAGCTCATTGTAATTCATTTAGTTTCATTTTAAAATTTTAACAATGTTTCCGGGCTTCACTTGCCGTAAATCCCACTTGATTTCCGTCAACCTGGTACGTAATGTAAAAACAAAGGGAGAGAGGAGAAAGGGAAAGAGATGTACAAAGTGTGCTAGCCGACTAAGACTACATATATCTAGAATCTCATTTGTAAATCCTCTCTCTTAATTCGGTTAGTTTCCAGTCTAGAACAGACCAGAGTTACTTTCAGTTCTTAATTAATGTAAAGATTTTGTGGACCGTGGTTGGCTGGGAAAAGGGATGGCTTTTACTTATGACAATACAAATGTTGGGATTTGTTAGTTAGTGCTTTGTAATTCAAAGGGATTTGTTTGAGAACCGAGTTGCGATGCTTCTTCGTCCGTCCATCCGTCCGTATTCTTTTCTTTGGAGGAAATCTATTATTTCGGAATTACAAGAAAAAGTTTCTTTGACTGTTCTTTTTTAAAAGAATATTTGCTCAAGTTCCTTATTCTTTAGACATTTTTGTGTTTTATACATGTGACATGATGAAATGAGTCAATTCAAGGACACGGAAAGGGAAGAGAGAAAAAAAAAAGGTTCAACGTTCTCCAAATCTGAAATCCTAACGATAACAAAACTATTTTTTTCCGCTCCTTTAGTTTTCAGTTTGAAAGAGAAGAAAAAATAAATCTCATTCATTTGTCTCATTCATTTCTAGTGTGGTACAGCTTTGATGATTTTTAAGGTGACGGAAAAAAAATGAAGAGTTTCCTGATTATATTTCCTTGAAATGACACGAGGAAAGTGTCAAGAAAGAAAGAAAGAAAGAGAGATGGAAAAATGCAAGTGCAACTTCATGTGCGTCATGAGTGGAGACTGTCATTTGTAATGAATGTGACTACTTAGATTATCACATGACAGATATTCGGTGGCATTGATTTACCGTTGGATACTCACAGTTCCCCCACCTAGACAAACGACACTTTTCCATGCAATATGTCAAGGGATTCCCACTCGGCTCTCTTTGGTCATTGAACTCTGGAGAGAGTCTAATATTCCCCCCTCCCCCCTAAAAAAAAGTACACACTCCACAATCCGCAATCCGCAATCTCATCATCAATGTCACTTGGAAAGTACCGAGAGAGAAAACGAATGCGAATAATTAAAATGTAAATTATACAATTTATACCTATTTTTTGAAGATTCCAAGGAATTGGAATCTCCAATCTCCAACCATCACGCTCATTATTGTTCATTTTATAGTCTCCTTCTCTTATTCCTTTCTCTACCATTCCCATTGATATTTTGTTGTTCCAATTGCAAGGGAAAAGGAAAACAAGTGAACATAAACATTGAGCCAATAAATTGAGTACACTCAAGTTGAATTGCAGGTATACGATACAAATGGACCACGTTTATTTTGCCATTGTGGGTATACAGATAATCGTTTTTTCTGTTGGATTTGTGACGTCAGCCAGTCATTCCATTTGCATCCTTTCCATTCCGACAATGACGCTGCGGGGAAACTTAACCTAGGGCAATTTTTTTAGACGATTGTAATGCACACAGGCACTGGAAATAAATAAGTATGCGGAACATGAACAAGCAAACAAAATTGCTTAGTGTTCACAACATAAAAATTGAAAATATTTTAAGAGAAACTTGAGTTACCAAATTCCATTTGTAGTCCTCATGTGAAAGCTAATTACAGTCACGTAACGTAACTTATGGAAATTGGAGAAAAATGCAAACAATAGCAAGAAGAAAAAAATATCCGATTGCTTTGTAGCCCATTCGATGGGTTAAACTGTAGGAAATTGTCGAATATTGTCAGGTAATTGTTTTCTTTTCATGTTTTCTGGGTTTCTATCGTCAGTTGGCTTCGTTAAATATGAATGAATTTCTCCTTGACTTTCTCTTTCTCTCAATGTTAAACATTCAAGAAGGAAGAGGTGCATCGCCGATTAGGTACAGAGTATGATTGATTTGAAGAGGAAATACCGCACCTTTTGTAAAAGGCAAATTTTATAAATATGCACAATGGGAACACGTGTCTGCCGTTCATTGTTTGTAGAAGCCAACGAGTTTCCTTGCCAAGAAAGCAAGAGAATAAGAGAAAAAAGAAAGCACAAATTATATAACGTGAGGATAAAAAGAGGAATAAACTTATAGTTAGAAAATAGAGGAGCTGCTTCGAAACAAAACTAATTTCCTACTTGTTTCCTCATTTGAATCGTAACGAGGGTTTTGCATGTCATTTAATTTGTTTGAATTTATTTTTCCGCCATTGTAGAATGCAATGAAATGACTCTCATTTTCCTCGGAAGAAAATGAAACAGATGATAAAACAGTTTAGACAGTGCCAATTTTTAAATTGAACATCTAGAGAATTGACAGAACATTACCCAATGGAAACGTTGCCCTCGTAGAAACAAAAATTTCACAACTCTGGGCTTCACATTGTACTCGGGTGCATCCGAATGAAGTCTGCCCATTCTTGCGACAAAGCAACTCAACAATTGCAACAATTATGTATTGTGTTTATTTTTAACCCCTTATTTATATAGTTAACATGTTGTGTATTGTATACTGGGTCCTTTGGCCACCATTTAGATAATGGCAGTGAAATTTGTCAATACATTTTCTCTCTCTCTCTGGAAACATTTTGTAGAGTTGCAATCTTAAATTGATTTCATTGAAGGTCGTGTACTTTGGGTTTCTTTTCTACTTGCTCCGTTTTATCTTAAGCATTTGCATTTGCAATCATTTCTTTTCATGCAATGAGATGGAGGAAACTATTCTTGGAGGAATGGGATTGTTCTGACAAATAATTGTTCGGCTACAACATTCAATCTGAAATTGTTTTGTCATCGGCAAATCCTTGGGATTCGCGTATGACGGTGATGCACTGGAAATGATTACAATTTTGAATCGATTTGAATGCGAGAGGATTTCTCAGGGATGAGAATCACTTCATTGATTTTGTCAAAGGGAGAGACAGACACTCTTTAAACACAACTGTGACAGGGAATTCAAGTGTTTTTTGTGAATCTGATGCAAAATCCATAAAATGGATCAAAAAATAAAATGAATGCAAATAATGGAAGTGTGCACTGAATATTCTCCAGACTTTCCCTTTTTCTTGTCCATCGTCCGTCCATTGTCTATAAAAGTTCCAGCTCCATGTTCCATTTCCAAAAATGGATCAAAAACAAAAAACTGTCCGGAAGATGAACTTTGATTTCCGTGTAATTCGACAGGCGGAGAAGAAATGGCTCAAAAAAAACCGGTCTTTACTCAAAGTCTCTCACTCGAAATCTGGCCATTTATTTGTTTTGTTTTGTCCTGTGAAATTAGAGATGATGCACAAGTTGTATTTCAAAAAATATTGCATTCATATCATGTTTGATCTCTTGATGATGTGATGTGATATTTAGAAGGCATGATTTGATTGATGATGATGTCTTGACTTTCACCAACATTTAAATTTGAGTTTTATCTCTCACACAATCCAAATTTCCTAAAGGCATTTGGGAAAGTAGGTGAAGGGAAAAGCCGTCAAGATTCTGTAGATGGTGTAGCTGATAGGGGCTTGACATAACATTATTAAGGGGTGTGTGTGTGTGTGTAGGTGTTTTAGTCGGTAATGTACGGACGAATTTCCCAAGACATATTTCCTATACTGACATACAATTTTGCATGGATCGCAATGTAACCGACCAAAATGAAGTTTTCCTGTAGCGAAATGTAAACGCAATCTGCACTTAAACATGCACAAATCTAGAGGAGCTCTTCTCTCGTTCCGAGTAAAGTTTTGGATTTGGATTTGAATGTACGATACGATATGGTGGTAGGTAGGAAATCCTTTCGTCAATGTCACGATCATGAAGAGTTTTGTTCGTTTTCATGTGCTTATGCGGGCAGCAAATACTTTTGCTGGCTCTCAGTGTCTGTCACGTTGAACTCAACTGGAGGAATGGGAGCAAAGTGAAAGCAAAGTACTCGTCAAGTTAATTTGAACAAAGTACAAACGAAACTGAATGACTGTTCGCTTGCTCTCCCTCTCTTTTTCTCTCTCTCTCTTTCTCTCTCTTTCCCCTATGAGCACTTTCAATTTTGAGGCAATTTCAATCATGGGCCAAGTGTGAGTGTGAGGGTGAGTGTGAGTGTGTGAGGAACAAGTGAATGCAAACATGCGGTATGCGTGTGTTTTTAGAAATGGAGTTGGTGGGACAAGACAAGAGACCTCATTCTGAGGATCCAGAGTGCTTGCTTGATGGAGGAAAGTTAAAACTTAAAAGATTTTCCTCAATCATCCAAAATGCACCCATTTTGCTTTGTCTGACGCAATTCATCGTAGGGTGAACGTTTTGATGAAATCCCAGTAATTTCCTCACCTCTCTCTCTCTCTCACCATCAACCACCAACCAATCACAGTCAAAACTATGTATCGTGTCAATTAAAATTAATACTTTTCACTTAGACGTACTTTCATCTCTCTGAATCTCACATCACAATCACAATTCCCATTCAAATCCTATTTTATTCCTCCATCAATTTTTTCCCCTTGGAATCTACGTATTTCTAATGAAATTCTCTTTGTAATTCACAAACCCACGTTAGACTGTTTGGTCGTTCATGTTCAGATTAATGCGCCCGAGGGTTGAACAGAAAACACAAACGACTTCAGACATAATGATGGAGGCTCCTGGATTTCAACTGTGAATCCTTTCATGGTTTTCATGATTTTTTTTTTTTTGTGTGGTTATTTTTAGTGTTTGCATGAGAGATAAAATCCGTAGAGTCGTTTCCAATGATTCTCGATTTCATGTCAACGTCAGTTATATCTGCAAAAAAAAACAAACATGGATGAGACTTTATTATCATCATTTTGAATCTGTAGTCATTCAAATGTCACATTTTCGAGGACATGACAATTATTGTCATCATTTATGACCATGAAGGGATACGCGCAAGAGCACAATTCCTTTTCCTTTTGTACAAAAGATAATGGTAATGAGAAAAAATAGGCAGGCAACATCAAACGCGGGGGAGAACAGAAAATATAACATTTTTACTTTGAGATTTGAGATTGAAATGGATATTGGATATGCATACAGGATTATTAATTATTATAGCTCAAGAGTTTCAGATGATCAGAAATTGTGAGGATAATCATTAGGGTAAGAATAAGAGTTTTTCGAAGGAATTCTTAAAAATCAGGTCATGCATTCATATGAATTTACAAAAAAATTGAGCTTTTTTCATGGGATATCGTATAACGTGGGGAGGGAATTTGAGAACTTAGAAGCATTCAAACTTGAAAATGTTTCTCATTTATCTACATGAGACATAATGAAATTTAATTTGATTCATTATCATACTTTCATGATCAAGAAATATCGTAGAAAAATAATACATTTTGACGGTCGTTGAGTTCCTCCTCATTTTCGCGTACATATTTGTCATATGGAAAATATTTATGCAATTAATTGCGTAATTAATTTCATTTTATGAATGAAACAAATTGCGGAAATGACAAACTTGACTTCAAAGGGTCGTCTGGAACTAAAAAATAAAACAAACAAATTCACTGGAATAATTTCTATATTAAAGAAATGAAATTTCTATACACAATTCAAAAATATGAATATGCCTTTTTTCCTTTTGTGTGGTTTCAACGTTGCTGCATCCGGGTTCTCACATGACGATGAAAGTTATTTCTAGTTGGATGGCGAGACATTCTGTTTGACTATTAATTCAGGGGTACAGATTGTATTCACATGTCTGTCCTTATTGATTGTGATTGTGGTGAATATCCACAGTCGAACAGTCCGTAGCAGTGGGACAAAATAATCATTGGAGCCTTTAATTAAAAGGAATATCAAATATCAATGTCAAATTCAGTTGCAAACCCACATGATTTATTGTATTTTATTCTATTTCCTTAATTGAATTTACGAGCTCTCATTCCCTCCCCGTCTATTTGTTTAAACGGTTTCCAAGATTAAAAAAAAGAACAAATTATAACTCATGCAGTCCTCGTCCGCCTCATAGAAAAAACAAGGAAACGGTTACCAAAGGACAGGTTTTCTCATTCGTTCCAAAATACTTGACTCGCTCCTTGCTCCAGTTAGGAAAACATAATTTCATGGTATTAGCTAATTTTGAGTAGAAAAAAGAAAAAAGAGCAAAGTGAAAAGGGAAAATGGAAGAGAGAAGAAAGAAAGAGAAGCCAATTGCCAGCAGCATAATAAAAGTAGATAAATACATATAAAGTTGTCCTTTGAAGCGTCTGCTTTCCCCCAGCTCATAGTAAAAAATAGTGTGGAGATGACTCCAAGACAAGAGAGAGAGAGAGAAAGAGAGAGAAAGAGAGAGAGAACCCGGACATGGAGCTCTTTATGACAATTTTAAATTAGAGCCTCCACTCTCACACTCCACGCATCCTCACTTTCTCTTCTTCTTTACGGGGAGAGGTAATTGAGTTTTGTGAGCCTTCAAGTGTCAGTCAACAATCCCTTTCGTCATTCTCCACCATGTAGATTCAAAAAGAAAAAGTAAAACAAAAGAAGTGTAATCGTTTAGAGCGAAGAATGTAGCCATGTATGTGGATATTGTTAGGACGACTTGATTCCGTATTCACAGCTGCACTGCTGGGAGAAAGCTGGAAACTCGGAGGCAGTACGCAATATTTTACTACGTTGAGAGAGAGACAGAGAGAGACAGAGAGCGAGAGAGAGAGAAAGAGAAAGAGAGAAAGAGAAAGATAGAAAGTTTCCACTCTCATTTGGATGCTCACAGCAGTCACGGTGGCTCTTGTGTTACTCTTTCTTTTTTTATTGTTCCATTAAAATGTAGGAATGCAGAAATGTAGGATTTAAGTTTGTCGGTTCATTGTAAATGAAACTGACACGAGAGAACGTTTTACTGTTACTGAGCTATAGTGACTGGGTTCAAAATGTATCTACAGCTCACGTGAATCCAGGCTGAATACAAAAAAAATGAGAAATGAATGAAGATAATCAAGCGTGAACGCTCAATACAAAATGATATGCCTGTCAATTACATTGTCATTGTTACGTTCCTTCGTATCCTTTAATAATTCATCGAGTCATTTAAAAAGGAGTGATAAATTATTCAACACACGTGTTTTAAAGTCTCGAGGAATATTACAGATTTTTTTTTTCGAGGGTTTTGCGTTTCAAGTCTGCAACTTTTAAAAACCTGAAAGAGTTTTAATTTTTAATGGAAATTATCAAGTCTATATATGGGAAGAATTTTGGTTGTTTTGCTAACGCGTGCAGTCACTTCTTCACTGTTCACGCGCATTCGTTTCTGCGTAGTAAAGAAATTAAATACCGCATGAAACTCGTTGTAAACATAGTCACAGTTTCTTGTCAATTTTGGTGAGTTTATTTTACTTCTTCCCTTTCTCGGAAAATACTGACGAAAAAGCCACAAAAGTGTCAATTAACAGACCACCGTCGCGACATTCATTTTGAAATTATAAACAACTCAACTCATTTAATTTCATAACAAATGTAGACTGATGGTAGTTTGGAGTCTTAAAAGACTTCAATTAAAGTCTGGCTTTTATCTTAAACTAAAAAATCTGATAGTCCAAAATCCATTTGACAAAAATTCAAAGGGATGTGAAATTGATGATTATTTAATCGAATTGGTCTGGATTTTCAAAATAAATTAGTTGTACCTATTACACAGCACAATTTTTCGAAATACAGAACAAGAATCAACTGTGTAGTCTTTGATACATCACATCATGAATTACTAATACATGGTTAACTTTTTGTTTGGCTCAAGTAATAATAAAAAATTGATGGCGACAATCCGGCATGATTCGTGGACTATTGGCTGAGAGTCAATATTAAAATTTGATGTTTGTAAGTTTCCCATTTACTAGCCGCACTTGATATGGATTTCTGATGGATTTTATTTGAACATGTCATGATCATGATCATCACAGGGGTTCCCAAACAAAATGAGGAGCGTGACGATCTCAATTTTTTCTAGAATTAAATGAAAATTTCTGTGGTTGCCGATGGAAGAGCTCACTCCAGTTCTCCCGTTTGGTCTGAGGACTCGCCGTCCACTTGAAATTTCCTAAAATATACACACGAACAAACGTTGACTTTTACTACAGTTACTCCAATTTTCCTTCCGCTTACTCCTAACGACAAGGTTTTGAAATATTAACAAGATTCTCACAAAACTGCGGAGTTGAGTTACAATCAGCTCGCAATCTCGACTCGTCGCACTCTGAAACTCCCACACACAAATCCTTTTATACGAAAATACGAAGGCACACAAACGTGAAATCACAACAAAAAAACAAATGACAAAATGGAAAATGATCCTTTTTATAAAATAATAATGCTGTTATTCTCGATTTCCTTACAATCAAAATCCATCAAACGATTTGAAACCATAAAAAACTCCCTTTTCCCAATTGTTTATTCAGCCTTTTCCTTTTTTGGGATTGAATTGTTTTTTGGACATGGACATTTACAATGCGGATTTCGCACCAAATGGCCCCAATGTCCATTCTAGAGAGAGAGAGAGAGCTTCTTTTGTTTTAAACAATGTAATAAAAGGAATTCGGACAAGTGTTGGAGTCACACAATGTGTGAAATGTACGGACAGTTTGTGTTCCAAGTGCCCAGATTTTCATGAGGTTGTGGAATCGATTCTCAAGTTCCTGCTTTTGATTTAATTGAGAGCCAGAAATAGGACAACAAATAGTCGGAGTTTGACGTGCAGGACACAGTTCAAATATTTGCTTTGTATATAGTGCAGAGGATAAAAGGGAAGGGATTTGCTTATTGCAATTCAATTCAGTGGATTGATCCCATGTGTGTGAGTTCATTATCATGTAATTTTAGTTGTAGGTCATTGGTTGGACAAAAACATCCTCCTTGTTCAACTCATTAGGACGCGAGAGGCAGAGAATGACAGAGAATGAGAATGAGCTATTTATTTCAAACGGTCTTCAAAGAAATTCAACTCCTGTGTACTTTTCAAATATCACACACTTTGACTTTACCTTCATTCAATTCTGCCTTTTATTTGGATTCGTTCCGAACAAAGATCCGGAAAAGCATGATATCTTGGTGAGCAATGGTTAATCATCAAGGTCTTTGTCTCGACTCTGAATCGAATTTTAATTATAAAATGTTTACGCTGTTAAATATGGAATAATTTCGTGAGTTCCCCCCCCCCCCAAAAGCGTAGTAAACAAAAGAAGGATTCGGGAATTTTAAAATGGAGTGGGTGACTTTTGTACACTAAATCAATTTTGTCGTTCCTTGTCACATGGTGAATCTTCATTCATTTTCCGTGGGACACGGTTACAGTCGACAAGGAAAACGCGTGCTTTCGTTTTATGGTGTGGTGATAGAGGAAAAAATAGAGTGAAAGCATGTGTGTGTACGTTTCCGAGTGACGGATGAGAGTGAAAATTTCATGCATTCATTCCTTCCAGACTTGAGATGCCATGCTGACAACTCAGTTTGTTTAAAATTTAAACATTTTCCGCATATTTTCTTCTTCTTGCATCACTTTTGGCAGATTGAAGGATTTCACAAGCGTTCGTTCATGTTGTAGGTGCCTGCCTGCCTGAAAAATATGGGTAAACAAAAAAAAAACTCGTACTTCCTTGTCCACCCAAGTCTACATTTACGTTTACGTTTACGCTCGTCCTTAGTCATTTTTGGCTTTTCTTTTACCAAACCGTTTTCAAGTTTCTTAGTTATGTGACGGGAAAGTGCTCCAGACCCTGCTTGAATACTGCAGTTTTTTTTGGCAAGTTAATAAATGTTATGACTCGGACGATGAGAAAAACAGTGGAAAGACGAAAAACTTGAATGATTAATAAACTTTAGAGGAGGATGTGGAAAGACGACGAAGAAGTGTGGTGGAAATTGAACAAGTTGGTAATTTAACTTAATAATTTCCAGCTGCCATGGACATTCTGGAGCCACTCTTGCAGGTCATATTTATGATAGTGTGTGTGTGTGTGCGCATGCAGTGAATGTGCCATCTTATTTAACCGGACATTACTGTCTACTGCCTTCAGGGAGCTCTTGTCTAGTGCCTGAAGCAGAAAAATTAGGCAGCATCATTCCAGTCAAAAGAGGATCATCGTTTAACTCTCCCTTTATTACATTCCTCACTAAAATTCTTTAGTCTTTCCTTTGTATGTGCAGTTGATTACAATCTCTTTAATTATGTCTGCCACCAGGAACCAATGGAACCAAACATTGTCATTTCCTCCATCTTTCACCATCTCTTTTGTCTTCCTTTCTTCCTTCCTTCTTTGTCTGGAGTACACTTAAATCCAGACACTACCAAATAAATTTTCGTAATCCTCTGCAAGGATTTTGGAGGACAAATCTACAACTGCTCTTCACATGTTATTGAGTTTTGAGTTTCTCTTCATTTAATTCTTATTAATGGACAAGAAAAAAACTTGTCCTTCCTGGACTACTTTATCTCCTTGGTCTACTTTCTCCTTGAGCTCATTGCATGGATAAAAATAGTACAATTTGGAGCCCTGCTTCAATAAGTACGAATTTTTTTTGTCAAAGTTATAAACTGAGTGGATTTGATGGTGCTAAAAAAAATCTGCCTTTTGCCTAAAGTTTGTAGTTGATAATTTTCCTGGTGATTTAATTGAAAATTCTCAAATTCTCTTTATGAGATTTTTATGGGCTGGTCTTCGGTAGGGCTTTGACTAATTGGAATGGTGAGACTGGCAAACGGAGAGTACAATTAATTCTGAGTGCTGACTGAATTCCCAAAATTTAGTATTGATTTATTATCAAATCTACTAAATAATATGTTGATAACCCAAAACTGCATGCATGGAATATCTACATACATACTGAGGATGAAGGGAAAAGCAAATGGAAGTGGGAAATGAATCATGCTCAAATCGGACTAATCCTTCTAGTTTATAGTACATATAGCTGAAGGACTTTTGACTACTTACAAACGGATTTGAAAATCCACATAGGAAATATCTGTACATCATTCGATGCCGTACAGATATGCAAATGCAGATGCTTGAATTGAATCGGGAAATCATGCAGGAACTTGTAGAAATTCTGTAAATCATGATGGACTGACGTTGGCCATGGCTTACGAGAAAAAAAAGTTTTACCTATATACTCTACTTGAACTCCGAGGAGTGCAAAATGTAAACGAGTAAGTACTTAATTTAAGAAAAATGAGTACTTATAGAGAGATGAATATTGGAAGTTTGAATATTGCGTCAACTGAATATTGTTGATTGTTCCGTTTGGCCTGAAAGAGAGAGAGAGAGAGTTGGCTGGTTGGCTACAAAGTCGTTGTCCGTCACATGGGAATTCGTAACGTAACATGCCTCGTTTATGTGATGAGAGAAGCGAAGAGAAGAAATGGAGTTGCCTGGCTCATTTGATTTGATAATGATTAACACCGTCCTATGTAGAATGTATATGCCATGCCGACTCTGTACTTGACAGTTTTTACAAGCTACTCATCATCAGCAGGCGAAGAAGCGGCAGCGAGTTGTACGTGAGAAAGTATTTTGCTTTCTCTGAGAGAAATTCGCTATCTCTCGCTCTCTCTCTCTCTCTCTCTCATAATTTTAATTACTCAACAGACCAAAGAGTCTGCTTTCATTAGCCTATTAAACCAATTAGTCATAGTCAATCAAACACACACATGGTAGAGCTAGAGCTAGAGCTAGACCAAATTCCGAGTACATTTTAGGGAAATGGACTGCATTTTGAGCTTCACAAAGAGTCTTCCTGATTGATTGATTCAACTTTTGTACTTGAAAAGGGGGAACGTCGTACTTTTAATGTGACCTCGCTTCTTATCTTCCATTTTAACGGCATGCTATAAAGCATGGCCACACGAAACACTGAATTTTAACAAAAATGCATTAAGGATTTCAGTGAATTGTTAGGGTGTACAATATGAACTGCCCTTAGGAAATAACTAGGAAGAATTCGTGTGTACTTTTCCTCATTTGTTCAGTAGCATTCAGGTAGAAAAGGGAAATGGCATGAAATTGAATTATGGAGATTTCGGAGAAACGAAGAAATTTCGACATCTAAGTAATGACGAATTGATACTGGGATTCTAATTTGACGAATTCTTGTCAAATCAAATACTTGGGATTTGTCAACGGTCAAAATATTCTGATTAAAATGAAAATGAAGCTCAAATTCAATTCAATAACTAAATAACTAACGGACGTGCTCATTTTTATTATTATTGTTATTATGTACGATACATACAGGGACTCTCTTTGAACTTGAAATTGAACTGGAGTGAATGGACAATAAAACAATTAAAATGCTCGATAACGAACGGATTACATTGTTACATTTTTAACGGACATTTTTGTTGGTCATAAACAAGGCGGAATTTGATTTGTTGGCGAATTGTATGTGGGAAAGGGTCAGTCAGAATCCAAATTTTAGAATTTAATTCACAAAATATATTTGTGGACTTGTTGAGAGAATGAAATTCTTTGGTTTTGATTTGATTTGAATAAACGAATGAACTCTGTCGGCGTAAAATTGTTTGCGATAGAGCAAGCAAAAGCAAAGGGGCTGTTAGCCCATTAAAATGTTTACAAGTTCACAGTTCACGAGTTCACACTGTACTGTTTGTGCCTACGGGAAATCCCTATAAAATACGTTCCGCTGTAAATCTATGTGCGACAAAATATTTTGTTTATCCCTATTTGTACTTGAACGACGAGTCTAAGATGGGCTTGTTCATAATTAGCAGGGAAACAGTGGAAACAAACTTGTTTAGAAAATCCGGAAAGGTGGTTGTTTGTGTGCTTCATTTCATTCATGGGGTGGAGACTGGAGACATAGGATTTGATGGATGGCTAGAGAAATGGCATGAATTGATGTTGAATATGTGAATCCGGCTCAAGTTGACATGGACATATGAAACACTTTGCATGTACAAAATGCAATGGCAATGCAATGCAATGGCAATGAGAGACAAAAAGAATGGGGAATGGCAGTACCGTCTGCCAGTTTCTTTTGTTCTCAATTCTCCTCATTTGTATTTGTTCCAAGAATAATGCAAAAGATGAGTGGCTTCAACTAATAATAAGGCCAGAAACTACGTTGTAAATCATCCAACCAACCAACTAACTATCCCTTCTCACACTTCTTCTTCTTCTTCACACCTATATTCCGTTTCTGGTTAGTTAGTTTTCCGTCTTCCGTCTTCCGTTTTATGTACTAATGAGTTTTCTCAAGACAAGTTCAGATTGAACTTTGAAAGGAAATGTCAAGGAGTAAAAGTCTCAGCAGATTTTCTTTTATCTTGTGCTCTCATCTTCCCGTTTCACATTTCACGTTTCACCAGTTCCATTCGAATTCAACTGAAGTCGAGACCCTTCACAGTCAAACCTCACAAAACTTGTTGAAATCATCTCACAGCTCAGTGCAACAGCATGTGAAAATAATAATCCATATCCTATATTTTCATTTCAATTGTTGATTCTTGAACCGTTTGTGTACATGTCCAATCACATGATGTGGGTAGTCAGACGGATATTTGCCCACAACAACCACCACAACAGCGATGAAAACTGCGTAGACTCATCCACAGAGAACAATTTAAAGAGATAATCTCGAAAAACAGGTGGAATAATTTATTATATCGTATCGACCAAAAATACAAATTCCCACCTTGGGCAAATCTGACAGAGCCTCAGACTTGTTCCTCCATTATGTATCTTCCATTCAAATTCCATATAAGTATAAATAGTCTGTCTGGAGAAAGGTCAGCTGGAAGATTCATATTAAATAGGTTCTGCTAGATTAACAATTCTCATTCTATTGACACATTTCTAATGACAGTCATCAAGTAGACACATATAACCAAATTGTTGCTACTCTCTCCCACCTTGAACGTATTTCCGTCGCCTTCAGCTTTATCAGAAATTACATGAGAGATTTTATAGAGAAGAGACTTTAGATCGTCTAAATTCATTTTCAAGGGGATTTATTTGAGTGGCGTGGTGGGGTGGGGTGGGGGTGAGGCCGCGTAAGTAAATACTTACTGGATATTTCTGTTGGGTACGCATTATTTATAGAAATTAAAGTCGGGTGTTTGACATCAATTTATTTACAAGCTGATGGGAATCCCAATCGCGTCAATTGAAAGGACAAACAAATGGGGGGGGGGGGGGAAGGCGAAGGTCATATTACAGATCAACTCGTGTCTTTGTCGCATTTCCCCGGCAATCGATTCCTCCACCTGTTTTCTTTACGCAAGGTAAATACATCTGTACTCTGTACATCTGCTTGAGGATTTCCAAACGGAAACTTTCTTTAAATGTCAAAGGGATAGATGGTTGATTTTGGCCAGTTGAAATGTCTTTCCTTACTTTTTGTACTTTGAGAGTTTAGTTTGAGGAACTGAATGAATTCAATGTACATACTTATTCGAAAAATGTGAGTGGGAGAATGAATGCGATTGGCAGACGGAACAACATGTGTGACATGTTGAGTATTGCCATGTTTGTATTTCAAAGAGGAAAACAAACATTTTTCTATTCTGTGTAAAAAATGTAAAAAAAAATGTGGAGGACTAGATAGGTAAAACAGTAAAAAAAATGCCAAAGAAAATATTGAGAAGCTCAAGAGATTTCCGTTTCCGGAAAGGAAAAGAACAGAAACGAATTTGAGTCTGTTGGAATTGTCTCCCGGGTATTTTTTTTACTTTTACCTTGCACAGCTATGAAATATTATCGTATCGTGTATTCATTCATCTGTATGTAAGTTTGCTACAAACTTTTGCATACAACGTCGTTACACGCGGAAATGGGAAATAATATTGCACTCATTCATTGTCATCGTCTTTTTTTTTTGGCATCTGCAATGGACTTTCATGTCTCAATTTTGCAATTGATTGTGATAAACATGAGGAAATCATTTAATGGATTTGTTGTTGTGTGTGTGTGTTTTTTTGGATTGTAGGAGTGGAAGCGAAGGAGGAAGGATGTCGTCCACGAATCACATCCGTCACCATCATGATCTGTACCATCGACATTTGAATGACTCGATGCGACGGAAAAGTTTCGAGTCCCTCCATCAATTGAGTAAGCTCCAAGACAATTTCACACTGGATCTGAATGAATTAGAAATGGATTTGAAGGCAGTGGCGAGTGCAACAATGAAGGCGATCCTAGAACAAAGTCTACAAGTCTTCACGGACGCTGAGATACGAGAAGTGGATAGATTTGATCGGAATTACAGTACATATCGGAACATTGGCGGTTCGGCTCCATTGTCTCAAAATGATTTGAGGAGTGTTGAAGTGACTGTTCCCTTGTTCTCCTTTCAAAAACTCATGTACTCGATCATCATCCCCGTGATGTTATTCTTTTGTATCCTATCCTCGCTTGTCAATCTCTTGATTGTGGTATCCGTTCGATGGTGTCGAAAGCCCATGTCCCCGACACTTTATTTTTCTATTTCCCTCGCACTCGCCGATGCATTTTCATCCATTGTCATGGGAGCCGGACTCGTCTTCAATTCCCTCCTTCCCGTCGTCTTTGAAATTAATTTCGAGAGTCAATGTTTTCCACTCGCACTCGAAGCATTCAGGTACATTTTCACATACGGATAAATAAATACTTTTTGACAGAGAAATCCGACTGTTTTGGTTACCTATACTCTGTTAAAATTGTATATAGGTATAAATGTGATTGGGATTGAATTGTGTAGGTTGGGTGGCGTACTGGTGGCTGTGACTCATTTACTCGCATTGGCGATAAATCATTGGCTGGGGATAATACGACCACTTCAATATGAAGCGACGATGACGAGGGGGACAGCGCTAAGGGTCATTCTCGTCTCCTGGTTTTGTCCCATTTTCCTATTCCTATTCTATTTCTCCATCATCCCTGAACAAGGATTTCGAAGTCCAGGTTGTTATACCACCAGTTTCCTCGCCCTTCGAACATTTCGATTAATATTTGCCACTTTCTTCTTTGCTCCCTTGATCCTCATGACTTTCATCTATTGGCATATTTTCATCATTGTCCGGAATCATCTCCACTACCGACTCAAATATCAAGTGAGTCCACCACACCAACGTTTTTCCCCTTCGTTCCATCATCCAAATAAAAATACATGCTTACATATGTACCTAGAACTATGTAGAACTTTGCTTGCACGTGCTCCCCCCCCCCCTTTTTCACTATTACTATGCATTGCCTAACCAGAAAGAGGAAAAGTTCAAGGGCAAGAGCCAGAGTCGAGCGAGTATATATTTTTTGCAAGGTTAAAAATAGTGTAAACTAAAATTTTATATTTTTTTGTTGAATACTATGAATTTCCCACAGAGTTGTCAGCAACTGCGAAGAAACGTAAAAGCGGTGGTCACGACAGTTTTAATACTGGGAACGTACAGTGTTGGCTGGTTACCGGCAATCCTTTGGTATGTCGTCGTTTGTGATGACTGTGTCATGCCGTTAAAAGCTGTAAGTCGGCATGATTTTTCTGGACAAATATACAATATACAGATATTTACATTTTACATACAAAAATATGTAGATTTGATTGGACGCTCTGTACAGAACGCACAGAGAGTCAATTGTTATATAACTTTTTGAGCATGTTTTCATTTTCATTTTCCTGTTTGAATATATAGGTCCCGACAGAAGTGGCGATCCCTGTCAATGTGTGTATAAATACTCTCATCATATTGAAAGCTTTTGTGGACCCCATTATTTACGCTGCGCGAATGGCAGACATTCAGGTAAATGGACATGTATACATTTTGGAAATTTATTTGGAATGCTTCCCTGATTTCCGCGCATACGGGAAATATCTTATCGTGTGAGGTGTTGAGTGTCTCTTTGTTATTCCAATTCCAATGTCTGTTTGTGCATGTTGTATACTTACTCATAAATATCCTCTCTCCACATATTTGTGTGTGATCCCCATAGATTTGATTTCCTTTCACATACTTGGTGTTTGTGTTTGGACTGACTTTTTTCAAAGCTCATTTTTAATATCCATGCAGGCGATGAAAAAAAAAAATTGCATTCGTTTATGTTTTTGTATATATGTATGTGTATATATATATATATTTTTTTTTGAGATGTTACCCAAACCTTTTGACCCATTTCTCTTCCCATTTTCTCTTGCCGTTTAAGTCTGTTCAACAGATGACAGATGTGAAATAAATACATACTACACAATACATGCAGAGCATATTAATATGAAATGTGAACGATAAAAAAATGTGAATATGTGATTTTTATATTGGGATTATAGATCGCTTTGAAGAAAATGCGCTACGAATTCCTCATGTGGATGTTTGGCTCGTGTGTCCCAACTCGCTCTCCACCGGTGGATCACATTGAACGCGGGTGAAGCATTTTTTTTTTTTTTTTTTTTTATGCATTCGACAATCAAATATTTTTTATTCACTATCTATTGACAATCTACAAAGGAATGAGTATTCAGTTTCACACTTTTCCTCCATGCTGACTAATAATATACCTTTTATTGTCTTTTTGCTTTTTTTTATGAATTTCCCATTTCTAGATCTGTTCGATTTACCAAATCTTTTCGAATGTCAAGTCGTGGCTCCAGCTCCCGTTCGACCGTCTAAAAGAAAATGAATCAAGACAACAAAGTAAACATTTTATGCAAAGAAAATGAATCAAGTCAACAAAGTAAACATTTTATGCAAAGAAAAATGGAAAAGTTGTCATCTCAAAATGGGGGGGATGGGGATGTGAGGACATTCCAAATGTAAACAAAAATGTGCCCAGGCCACTTTCACACAGTACACGCCTGCTCATCCAACGTCAATCATTGCGTCATGTTAAATATTTAATTATAGATTAATAATGTATAGACTCGACTTTAAATGTAATTTATCTAACGTTCTTTGGACGTTTAGTGAAAGTGAAAGTGAAAGTCTCTTATTACGCGCGAGTGTGAGAATTTCCGTTTTGTTTTGAACGGTATATTTCTTTACCTTGGAATGAGTCTTTCAATCTTTCAATAGCGGAATTTACATGTAAGGATGAATAGGAAATGAACAGTTTTGTTAATGTCATAAATATATATATATATATATATAGAGAGAGAGAGAGATATTTGTATTATTCGTGGTAAATGTGGATTGTGATACGGATTTTCAATCAGCTGTCATTCGGAAGGGATAAATGTGGACAAGTTTTTCCTGCAATGTAGAAATGTTGAATGAATCTGTATGACAACTGGTTGCACATTTACTAACAAACGTTTAGACTATAAACTTAAGAGTATTATGTATATTTAAGCTATGTATGTGATCGTCGTCTACATAGTTGACTATATAATGATCTCAAATCGAAGCGAAGGCCGCCGACATGATAAGTAATATTCAGAATTCTAAAGTTATTGCCTGTTCAAATCGTTAAAATAAGATTATTTTTAAGAGAGCAACGTGGAAAGGCCTATACTGGAAGTCCAACGACTTTGTAATCTCATACTCTATCTATATTCTGATGTATTTTTATGTATTTCTTATGTATCTTTGAGTAAAAAGAAAGTCAGTCCATATGCAGATTATTACAAAGCTATTATTTTGGGATTGTTAGCAACTTCTCTTTAAATTTAAAAAAAATTTAGAGTAAAAATTGGAGTAAATTGTCTCAAATCTGTATCCAATTTCCGTTCTATAACAATTGAAAAAAAGTGTTTACTTTGCCATAGAAAACAATAGCCCTCTTCAGATTTGCTCGTTACAACGCGTTGTAACGAGCATCTGAAGAGGGCTAATGTAAATGTAATTTTGTTGTGTAAAAAAACGACAAAAAATTTAACAAATTCTGTTCCTGTTTGCGTTTTTTCATAACGAGATCATTAAAACTATATATGACAAATATGTAGGTATATGACCAAATCCGAACCAAACCCAGTTTTTTTACACTAAATTTGTATTTTAAATGTCATTGCGTTAAGTTTGTATTGTATTTCAATGAAATTTACAAGAATAGTAAAGGGGAAGAGCAATTTAATGCAATTGTCCGTACTCACCTTCACCTAATTGCTATTAAATTGCTATTAAACTCGATTCGAACGATTCGAATGAACGTCTGGACTGTCATTGGACTTTATAAAGAATGATGTTATTTTTAAGGAGAGTTTATCACATCAGAAAGACTTTGATCTCAAAATCGAAATTTAAACAAGTACCTAAATAGACGCATTTTGAATAACATTTTTAATCGAAATTGGACCTTGGTTGGAAATTCTATTGAGAATTGTTGAAGTTTTATACAAAAATATACTGCATTGAGTAATGTCCAAAAAGGAGGTGAAAAATTGTTTTACAATTATTTCATGTTTATTATTGTTATAGAGTTAAGATTCAGCCCACCATCACAGACTTTTAAAATTGTGACCTGAAATTAAATGTTTAGAATCACAGTGTGACTGTAAGTATAAACAAGCAGTGAATTTTTTGGTATGTATTTTACAATCGGTAGTTTAAAACTGAATATGTCTATAGCATATAGTAATCGTATTGTCATTCATAAATGTGCATGGAGAAAGTCATCAAGAGTCTTGATTCAAGACTTGCTACGCATATGATTGATTGTGATTGTGATCTACAATTAGGATAATAATGATCAAAAATCCATTTGAAAATGTAAATTTTTAAAGCTGAATCAGCTTCTTAGCAGATCTTTACAATTTTCTACGTATTTACCTGCTACATATAAATATTATGTAATTAAAATATGACTGTGTTGACTACATCTATTTAAGTGACGTCGTCCTATAGTTTTAAACTGCAAACTGAAGAGTATTCCACATTTTTTGACCTACATATAGAAATGAAGCAACAAACGACTGACATTGGAAAACCGGAAAAGTGCTTTAACTTTGAAGCTTGAACGGCACAAGAAAGAGAGAGAGAAGGAAAAGAAACCAAATGAAACCTGGAGCTAATTTATTTTTGATTCAAGAGAAACAATAATAATAATTAGGAAAATAAAATTATCATAAAAGATTTGATGTAACAAAATATTGGTTTTAGAAACTGTCAATGAATAAATGCAAATTTGTTTTGTGTATGGATACAAAATATCTTAAAGTATTGTAGAACAGTATTCGCAACATTTGAGACGATTTTAAAAGTTGTATAGGTAACTAATTATTCATGCCGTACTCAAAAGTATTTTTAATTATTCCTACCGCGCTATAAAGAACTGTGGTTGTGTGTAAAAATAAGAGAAAAATAAGAGAAATGTTTGCAGCATTCCATAGAAAATGGAATGTACAAACGTTTCTTCACATTGTGTACAATAATGAGCGAATTGGATAATCCAATTTTGAAATGTACGTTTACATTATTGATGAAGTCGACAAAAGTATGTGGCTGAATAGAGTCGATTTGATGTATGCAAATGCGATTTAATTATATTTAATGGAAATATGGTCACTTTGCTCCCTCGGAACCAATCTAAATCCAACACATTTGATATCTCCATGACAGACTTTGTCATTTTCTGTTGTATTTCATGCAATATGCAATTGCCCATAATTTCCACTGGGAATTCACGTGTACCCACGTAAAATTACCCTCTGCATAGGTATAAAATGTTCGTTTCGGGTCACAAAATTATCTTTCACTTAAAATTAAAGTCATTTTTATAGGCGAAAGAATTCGACATTTTGTAGTGGTTTGCCGGAAATTAAACTACTGCTGAATGCAGCCGAGACTGACAGTAAAACAATGTTTGATGAGCAAAAAAAGGGGATGGAGACTGGAGTGTCATAAATTGAGACAAATAAATAGATTATAATCTGACCAATAGTCTAGTCCAAATGGTCAAGGGAAGGACATTTTATAGCTGTGTGTAAAAATGAATGGATTCTTCAGAGAGAAAATATCGAAACTCGTAAATAAAATCCATTTCATTACATTTTATTCCAGACTCTACATCTACATCCACAATGTATTTTGACTCCCCAAATTCTACTGCCCCATAAACCAGCACACAAGAGATGTGCTGCATAGTAAAAGTAAGCTGCGTGTATGAATGTATGTTTAAACGCAGAAATTAAAAAAAAAGATCAATTGTCCTCCAAAAAAAAACAGATCAAAGTACAAAAAAAAAACTATAAATTGGGTCAGAATAAAAGCATGTTCAAATTTTGGGGACTTTTTCAATAGAATCCGACATGTCCTTTTCCTTTGGATTTCTTCTTGAGCAAAATCATTGGAGTTTTGTACAACATTGCATTAAATTTTGAAGCTAGGACAAGATTTAGAAACAAAACGATGGAACTTCTTCATGATGTGCCCATTCATTTATTATACGAAGGTCGCCGTAAAAAGAAATCTCAGCTTGTAAACTGGAGACATAAATAAGGAAAAAACTTCATGCCATAAATTCATGTGTGTCTTCACGATTCAAAGACAAATGATTTCCGTATGTGAGAATTCAACTGCTGTCGAGAAGAACAATTGCAATTGGAAGGAACCAACAAATCAAGGACTCAATTCTCTCCATTGTCTTCCTCACACCTCTTTCTACTTTAGTAACTTATACTACAACTGTGTATTCTCTTGAGGAATTCCCGTACTCAGAACCAAATGCCAGATCAGATGACATTCACCATTTTCATTTTTTTTTTTTTCATCCAAATACAAATATTGAATATGCATGTAATGTTTATTTACACATAGAAATCAGGATAAAATCTAATATCGGATAAAGTCAATTGAATTGACTTTATTATCGGGGAATTCTAGCCATTCGTCACTCGTCAACTTGTCACTTTGAAAAATGGTCACAATGCCCAATGGCAATTCGTCATCTTAACATTTTTTTGCAAGGACAATTAGTCCCTTGACAAATTATCATTTCAGCATAAATTGGTTACAAATACAATAATTTTCGGATTGGAATATGTAGCTGTAATGATTACATTCAATTCAATTCAAACTTTATTAACGTGTTATAATACTTATAATGGAGTATTGGTCGAACAATTAGACCATCCGTGGAGGGACGCATAAGCTTGACATTGATCCAACAGTGCAGTGAACTAAAGTTGGTCTTCGGAGTTGTAGGTCGCTAGACGTAGATCGCAGAACACGTTTCTTCAACAATTCTCAAAGTTGTTTTAACAGAAATCATAATTTTAATGTGAATTATAGTAGGTGAATAATGTGTTGTATTTAACGTGATACAAATTCTTTCTTTATTTGAGCAAGCAATCATTTGTCCATAGCATTTTTGAATTGACTGAGGGACAAATCTGGCTGTCTGGCTGTAATTGGAAGCTTTTGTTCCAAACAAATCCTGTCTGATAAAAAACTAACTTCTTGAAAAATTCAGTAATCCAAACGAGGAAATATTATTATACGGTTAGACGGATTACATTGTAATCCAATAGTGGATTTTTACGCTGCCATTCCTCAGATTTCCCACATTTAAATCTATACTCGTTGCTAATAATGAAGCAGCATAGTGTCTTGGGTTTTATTTTTGATGGATTTCCATAGAAAATAGAGAGTGACATGCCAAATCCGGACCACAAAGAGAAAGAGATTTCAGCTAAAGACAAAACAAACTGGCAGCTGGGGACGTGTTTGACAAATTTAATTAGACTCGACATGAATACAGACAGATACAACGTACAACCCATCACGCTATTGCGATGTTAGATATCGCTTGAAGAAAACAACGTCTTCACACAACATTTGTACGAATGTGGCAATCTGTTATTGCATATTGGATATTTAGGCAAAACCAATTGTGCTTACAATTTGGAAATTGTACGCTTTATTTCCTTTCTCGTCGTCGGTGTGTGAATTTGAAGTGCCTGTGACTCATTGCATGAGTTTACCTCAAAAACAATAGAAAAAGAAATGACAAGTTATGGGCAGGAGATGAAGAAAATTCCAAACTTTTGTTTTTCAGTACTATGCTTTTCCAACAAAAACTTCTCTCTCGTTCTGTCTGACCACAAAAAACTCTACCGGCGTTTTTTTTGCGTGTTGTTTATAGGAGACAAAAAAGTGAACACGGCCAGCCAGTAAAACTGAAGTAATTTATCCATTTGTAAGTATAAATATCCACATATATGATGATCTTTCGCCCGGGTGCAAAATAAGATACCGGACAGAGGGAATCGTCATGTGAAAAATGACAAAGTACATACTTGTGCAGATCCGATCCACTATATGCAGAGAATTAAATCTAAACACTCGTGCACTTTGGATTCGACTGATTGAATTAAAAGAATTGGAGTAACCCAAACCTTTTACTTTTATCCATTGATGGAGAGAAAATCCCACAATTTAATCTTTATTTGCTAATATATTTAACTGCTGCCGAGGAGAGTAAGCGAAGGGCCATTGAGATAATATTGACACTGGGTCAAATTTACGAGAGTTTGTGTGTGTGTGTGTGTGTATCCAATGACGGCTCAGGTGCATATAAGGAGTGCACACGCTCTCTTCCTCTTTCTCTTTGTCTTCCTCTCTCTCTCTCGTTTAGTTTCTGGCTTGGACAAATCAATAAAGACATTCCGCTGACGACGACTGACAATGACAATATCCTCGCTTTTGTTTATATTGGCAGTTAGTGGAGTATAAGCGAAATCTATAGATAATCCATCTCCTCCTTGCTTAAAGTGCATCCTCTATTTTTCTATCTTTTTTTTTTATGGCAGATGCAACTAATGGCATCCAACTCAAGGATTCCTCTGAACGAACTGGGATAAGTAAAACTGTTACATTAATTCATTTGCCCTTCAGTCGTTCGACTGATGCGATTATTTTTTTCGAATTTTCGGGCCATTTTAGGGGGAGCCAAGTTCCCCTAATCGTATTACCCTGTCCGTCCGTCTGTCTGTCTGTCCTTTTCACCATTACAACCGAACGAGTTGACCGAATTACATCCGGTCTCTTTTAATAACATTGTCATGCAATGAGTAAAAGACACATTGATTTTGGTATTTCGAGCCTTCACAGTATGCCACCCCCAATATCTTTGGAGACGAACTTGAACACATCCAACATCAAGAAAATCCTGAAAAGGAATTCATATCCAATTCGATTTTATTGAGTCCAGAAATGAGCGCCACATGCAAGACAAATTTTTCACAAGTCAAAAAAAAAAAAAATTTCCTTACTCAGCGTAAGTAATAAAAATTCATTATGTTTTTACGTGCACTTGTAATTCCTCCGTTATTAGTTTATTGCTTCAACTCGTCCCACAGCAGTGATTGACATTAATTGATTGTGAAAACATTTTAATCTCAAAAGGGTTTTAAAATGTCCCAGTATGTAGACGTTTATTTGGAATTACCTATGCCCTGAAAAACTCTCAGTCTTTCAAACTAATATTTAATATTTTAGACATGCTCTCAAAAATCAGAAAACAGTTTACTGAGAGTGATTCATTCGGAATATGTTTTTGGTTTGTGGAAAACAGGAAGTCTTCAATATGCGCCTGCTTCATCTCTCTGTGGGATAAAAAGACGGAAGAGATAAATAAATGTTTTATGAAATTTCATGGCCATAAACGGATGGTGGTTTGTCTGTACAGCAGTACATAGTATTGTGTTCACATAAAATCCTTTACCTTGTCTAAAACACAAAATAAAAACACGAAATATGAGTGAGGTTTTACATTTTACCAAAAACAAGGTGGTTTCCTGTCCATATATACGTATTTTATGTAGCTTTTAAGTGTACGCGACATATGTATGGATGTTTTTTTGTATGTCTACCAAATCCCTTGAGAATTCTTTACACGCACCCCGAACACCATAAATAAAGTCGAAATTCAGTGAAATGTAGGAGAGAAAAATATCTACGGGAAATGGGAAAAGGTTTTCTTTTCTCAAAACAATAACGGCAAAAAAATAAAAGTGGATCGTAAAACTTTATGCGTTACACAATGTCAAACCACAGACTTTTTGAAACTTTTTTTTTGTGGTCCTTGTAAATGGGGCTGCTTATACTTTTATTTTGTATTTTTATTTTGGAAATTCCCCAAATCCGAATTATTTCAATTTATATCGTTTTACTTTGATTTGAAACGCAATTTATGGGCTACATAAAACAATCTACAAGTAGAAAGTAGAAACAAAAAAAATATATACATAAAGTACACGAGTTATTAAAAAAGAGGCGGTTGATTTCATTTGTCAAGCAATTCAAAAGATTGAGAAGTCAATACATTTGAGAGAATTGAGTTGTACAATAAAATGAATTCAAGTCGTAAGTTTGAACATCGCGATAAAGTTATTTAATGTGGATTCTCAACTATACTTTCTCCATCAAACTCTTCACACTTTAACAGGAGCAAGGAATTATAATTTAAGTCGAGTCACAGCGAGGAAAACCAGGAACAAAAGGTAAACATGAATTGTGTATGGTGAAAGTTGACTCGGGCTACAGACTTTCCCTTTTCCCGTTCGGCTATTTATTTATTTCATTTCATGGTGTGGAAGGCGTGGACATGGCCATACAATGAGGAAAAGCTCGAATGGTAAGTTTTAGTGATACATTTGAGGAAATAAGAGAGAGAGAGAGCGAGAGAGAGCGAGAGAGAGCGAGAGCGAGAGCGAGAGCGAGAGCGAGAGCGAGAGCGAGAGCGAGAGCGAGAGCGAGAGCGAGACAGAGAAAACTCGTCACTTCAATCGTTTCATAAACACACACATGTACAAGAGGAGTAGAGAAAGTTACGTTCTTCACATCGAGTCTTTTGGGACACGTCCCAACTTTCACCTCGATGAATTTGAGTTTTACACAGTTAACTTGACATTTTACGATTCTTTTATTTCTCTTCAACTCCCTTCCAAATTATCCTCTATATAATCAAAAATAATTACTTTCCACACGAACACGAACACAAACACACGGATACTTGGATACAAAGTATACAGTGTCCTCAGGATGGGTGATTGTGAATATGAATAACCTATCCCAATGTGCACACACATAAAGACCAAAACAAACTTTACATCAAATCCTAATATTCCATGTACATACTACTAAGCGTCACAGGGAAGTCAAAATCTAGCTCAATTAGTTTACAAATTCAAAATGATATTTTCTGTTGCTGCCGATAAATTTTATATATGGGAATTTAAAGGGGGTTCAACCAGGACAAACTGTGTCCGTTCTTGTACTTGTACGACATTTGATTTGAGGGGGAATTGACAGGGGCAATTGCTGATCGTGACTAGAGATATTTGAAGGATATTCCCTGTCTGGTTGTTTGTTGTTCTATATAGAGTTGCCAACCCAAATGGAATGGAAGGAGGACAATGTGGATTCAAATGTGTTTTTATGACGTATGACTTATGACACTGGGTAATTAAATTCAATGAGCCATGTCCTAACGGCTTCTGTCTTTGATTCTCTCATTCTCATAAATAAAAACAAACTACATTCACTCGGAGCTGGAGCTGGAACTGACTAAATAGAACCAAGAACAATGAGGAAATTCAAAATATGTATACCGTATATACTGTTATAGACTCCCTCTATTCTATAGAAGCCCATATTCTATTGAAGCCCAGGGATTGTATAACAGTTTTGAATTACAATCCCATGCTCTCAATGACATTCTCTGATTTAAATTACATTAGAAATCATAGATTTTAAGAACCCTCTTATAGAGTCCCTCTCTGTTATACAATCCCTGGGACTCTATAACATTTTCGGATACACTCCCTGGTAGTCTGTAACAGTATATACGGTACGTGTATATGTACATACAGTTATGTATATATATCATATGCTTGAAAACTCCAAGGAAACAAGGGAAATAGATTGTAAATAGGTTGTACAGAACAGATTGTAGGTTGACAGTTCGTAATGGAAATATGCATATCTGTATTTACACACAAACACACACACTGACAATGGCTGCTACTGGAATCTAAAATACAAATACGTAAATAGTGGGAGGGACATTCATCAGCAAACTATTTAAAAAGCAAGTCAATCACGGGAACGGAACAACTCCTCTCCACCTTTCATCTTTCTCAACTCTTAATGATTTTTTCCATGTGCCCATACATACTGGCATTCATATGCAAAGTCACAAGTACATGTGCATGTACATGTATATAGTGTGCGATGCCGATGCGAGAGAATGTGTAAATAGACGAGAAGAGAATATTTCAATATTTTCAGAGTAAGTAAATGCATGTTGAGTGACTGGAAATGGAAAATATAAATATGCATATATGGATATGGGTACATATTATTTTCCCTAGTCTTTGTGAATTTTGAGATTCGTATTGTGAGAGAGCACACGTTGTCAAGCTCATGATCGGTTTCCGGGCAAACGATCAAATCAAAACCAATTTTACTTTTCATTCAAACATTGTGTGTGAGTGTGTATGTTTGTGTGAGTTTGGATGGTTGGTTGGTGCTACCGCGTAATTTCCCATCTTCCTTCCGTTCTTTCATCCCCACTGTATGGCATTGTATTGTATTCACAAACTTTTTTTTGTAATATGCGTAGTATTCCGAATTTGAAATTCAAAACAGCCCACACGTGAGTACACGCTGTTTCTTGCACAAAAATAACCAGGTTCCTGGTAGATACGTAGATACCGGTATTTAGAAGTGGCTTCCCCAAGCGGATGGGGGATCTCTCTAACAAATCACAAATGACAAGAATTACGAGTCGCGAGATGTTTTGTTGTTGTTATTTCACACTCATTTCTATGAATTTCTCATCTTTGTAGTATAAAAATTCTGTCCGCAAATGATTTATCACTTTCATTTCACCGACAAATCCCAATTTGAACGCAAAGCTATAGGCAAAGAATATTTATTTATTTATTTTTGTGCATCTGTGTCAATATTCTGGATTTCAAATGCTCTTAAAAAAAACTCCCACGATTCCGTACTATATTGAAATCAAATTAAAGCTTTTCTTGCTAATAATATGCAAGATGCGGGTAGATATCGGAGCCGACAGCTTCACTGTAGAAATACTACAAATGTAAGATGTTGAGTTGCTAAAAGAGCTTGGAGTACGGACGGAGAAAAACTACTTACTTTCTCCAAGTCTTTTTTTTTGCCATGCAAATCCCAAACTGGGCAAATTTGACTGTATTTTCTCAATGAGTAATAATAATACTTGGTAAAATAATAAATAATAAACTGCGTGGTTAAGAAATGGAGGGGACATAATAACATTGAGTGCTATTTCCTTATCCGTTTTATTTTCCAAACCGGAAAGTGTCTACAAGTTTCAATAGGAAGCGTTATTTTTCCAAATGTGCTTCCATGATTTCCTCTGAGTGAATTTCGTTGTCAAATTATTCTGCATATTGAGCCAGCGAAGCATGTCATGTGTGAGCTTGTGAGCTGTTGAAGAGAAATGTTGACTACAAAATCCGTCCGTGTTCATTTTGTAGTCAACATTTCTCTATTCAACACAGGACATGAAACATGAACAAAGTTTTTGGTTTTGGAAAAATTCAATCATGTGAGAAAATCAGCTCAAAAAGATTTCATTAAGGAGAATGGTTGTAAATGGAGGAAATGTGAGGTGAACTGTAGAATTTGTTGCTTGAAGGCATTCAAATCCCAGATTATACCCTTTCAGCTTAATATAGCTTTCCTTTGTATAATCTTCCTTGATTATGCTTCGTCGTGCGTACGAACTTCTTAGCAATATTGTATGTGTATGGCCAATAGTGAACTGTTGACCTGGGGATTCGGTGACTTAGAGTGAGTGAGGTTGAAAATTCAGATGACCGCATCATACTTACATATGCACATGGGCGTAATATGACTCAAGGTAAGTGTTTCACCAGGGATTCCCTTTGAGTGAGTGTGTGTTTGTGTGTGTTTGTGGGATTTAAGAGCCCTTGTTTTATGGCATCTTTTATGTGACCATGAATACCAAATACCAAATATACAATCTAGAATCCAGAGAGATTTGAGAATTGAGAATGAAATGGAGCGTATGGCCTACAGTCAAACTTCCATGAACTCTGGGAAAGAATGGGGAAAATCTGAAAGCACATACACACATAGCATTGCATTGTTTTAATCCAACAAGAGAGCCATCCAGCTCAATTCAGCATCCTTTAAATTTACTTGTCTCTTCTGGCTTCTGGCTTCTCATCATTGTATGTCAGAAGTTAGTAGTACAGAGAGAGAGAGAGAGAGAGAGAGAAAGTGAAACTGTAGAATCTCCAATGAAATTTGAAGGAGAACAAAAGATTGGAGAGAGGAGAAAATGGGTACCTTTTAGTTTGCTTGAACATACGATCGTATGTACGGGTGTAAGGTAGAGTGTAAATGGGCATTATTTACTGGGTCCAGTCCCTAGTTTCTATATTCTATTTACATGTGAAATAAAAAAGAGTTCATAGAGATTCGAAAATCACACCTGTGAATTTCGCATTATATTCGCAGAGAGTGAGAGAGAGAAACAGAGAGACAGAGAGATTGTAAGCTTCCGGCACTTGGCGCACCTAAATATAAAAGGGGAAAGTAAATAAGTTGGACGACGTGGAGTGAATCGCTTCAAAATCCATAAAATTGTAATGAAAAGATACGAGTGAATGATGTCGGTAGAGAGAGACGAGTCAAAAATACCCCCAGCCAAGTTTATCAATGTCTGTGTGGGGTCCCTCGGTCCCTCAGTTCGATGGTGAACACTCACTATTCTCACTATTCTCACCATTCTCACCATTCTCTATTCAATATAAATTGCATGCATATAGGGAATTTAATCAGGAATGAACAAAGTCAAGTTCAAACAGTCTTTTATGAAAACTTGAGCACACATTTCAATTTGATTACATGTAAAACGAGGGTCATTAAATATTTTCATTTGTTCATCTTCTTCCCTCTTCTTCTTCATCCCATATATCAAACACTTTCCCCAATACACACGAGTTTTCCCTCTTCTGACCTGACAGTGGCAACAATTCAACTCCCATAGTCAAAATACTGTTCTCCCTCTCGCACCATCCCCCCTCCTCCCCCCTTCCCTCCCCTTCCCCACTCCTCTTCCTATTGTCTCTAATGAGCCCAATGAACATTCCAACTTCCCATGAATTTTTACCATTACTTATAACTTATAGTAATTAGAAATTAAAGTCGATGGTTTTGTTTTAATTTTAGGACCGGGCACTTAGGAAATCGGAAATGAATGAATACTTGATAGACTCCAAACTCAATTTGAAACCGAAAATGAACGTGATGTACAAAGAATTTGCTTTGCGTTTTTTATGATTTAATTGGGAATCCTTGAATCCTCAATCACATTTGTAGCAATTAAATAAGTTACGAATAGAGTTGAACATGATGAAAGCTGCCTTACATTTCTCATGCCCAATCCAAAGTCAAATCTAAACCAAAGTTAAGGGAATTTATGTAATTTTCAATCAGAATTCTGAATGGCCACCACACAAATTATGAGACTCTCCCATCTCCAACCTGCTCATTTTAAGCCCAAACCATATGAAACGCCCAAGCATATAAATATATACGTATTTGAATTTGAGTAGAACGAGAGCAATTGACAAATTAGGAGTCTCGTTCTCTCTCTCTCTCTCTCTCTCTGGTGTGGATTTATGAAGTGGGCGAAGGAGCTTGAGAATATAATTGAAAATGAATATTCATTTAGTATCATGGTATAGCATTCGTGTCAACAGGGCCAGATAAATTGCACCTTGTTGCTTTTATGCGTTTCTCACTACCACACAAATCGACCGACACATTTGCATTTGCAGAGAGCATACTAATCCACGAGAAAACCCCAAACCCGAATATCTGTCCTCAATGGAGCGGGACATATTCGACTGTACACAATATGCCATGCATGAAGTTTTGAGATCTATGCAGGAATTTGGGTGGGATAAGCCGTGAAATATTCTAATTCTTCATAGTGTTCAGTGTTCATGGAATAAGGGAACTGTTCTCTATATGTAACTGAATTTGGATGAACTATGCTATGAGCAGAAATTAGAAATGAGAAACTACAGACATGCAGAGAGTGTGTATTATTTCATATATTTTAATATTCTGTTTCAAAATCCCAGTTGAAGTTGTCAGTTGAGTTGCGGATGAATCTCGTCCATGACAATGCCAATCCTTCTAATTCGTTCGTGTCCTTACGTGATGAAAGATGAGAGGAACCTCAATCAAAGATGTATAATGAAATATCCTCTTGTGATTTCACGGATTCATTCACGAAACTTTTTTATGTATAGATAGCTCAGCTCTGCATTTGCAACGTAAGGAATTTCTTTGCTCGTAAATACTTTGAGCATCATTTTCTCTCGGGCCGTCCGATCGCAACGTCTTTTCTTTACACTATTTCATATTATTGACATCGGTTTGCCGCGCCCAGTTGGGAGGACAACGGACAGATAAATACAGTGAGTTTCTCTGTCTGTTTCTCTCATCCCTGACAATGTTGAATGGGGGGGGGAAAGATACGTAAAGAGACTGTAAAAGTTTTTGTAGTTGGTAATGGAAATGGCCGAGTTATGACTCGTCATGTTACCGTCACAATGTGTAATCCTAATTACAAATCAACTGCGAATTCAGCGGGACCGCGAGGTTCCAGTTCAAGATCCTATCGAAACTGGAGACGTGTAAGTGGGTGTGTGTGTGACAACAAACATGGACTACTTAGATATATCGTATAGTACATACACACACACACACATGGAAAACAGACAGCACTCGAGAAATTTATTATGATTTATGGAGAGGATAAATAAACTTGGAGGAGGAATGTTCTGATCTCCGATCTCCGATCTTACGCAGCTCAATTCATGAAAAACTTTCAACAACTTCATACACACACAGTCAGGAGTACTGATAGAGACGTAACAAATCAAATGGTGATCTACTGATAGCTGCAATTCCTTCTCTGAATCCCGTACCAACTAAATATTCGTCTGTTAAGTTCAAAAAAGGCCTATAATCATTTTTTTTCGAATACAAAAAACCGTCCCATATTTCATTTCTCCTTAATTCACAAAGGACCCATAATCCTACATTCCGTAATGCAATAACGCTCCATAATCGCGATTCCTTAAATTCGAATGTGCGCCAGCACACACTCGCTATAAACACACTCTTTGTTATCGCATGACTATAGACATTCTTGGACGCTCACGAATATTCAACCCACAAATTTTTATTAGAATTACGAATCCCGTTTTCTCTTTTCTCAGATTATTACTTGGACTTGCATTCAGAATTTTTCAGAATTCAGAATTCCAAAAAACAATTGTGGGCTGAATATCAAATATTCGTGAGCGTCCAAGAAAGTCTATAGCCATGCGAGAGCAAGCAGTGTGTGTATAGCGAGTGTGTGCTGGCGCATATCCGAATTTAAGGAATCGCGATTATGGAGCGTTATTGAATTAAGGAAAACGATTATGGAGCGTTATTGCATTAAGGAATGTAGGATTATGGGTTCTTTGTGAATTAAGGAGTAATAAAATATGTGACGGTTTTGTATTGGAAAAAAAATGATTATAGGCCCTTTTTTAACTTAACAGACGATATACACACTATAACTTGAAATAAAGGACAGAAGGATGACTCTCTCCGATTACTCGGATTAGCAGGTGAAAGCATCAATCAAAGTTGAGAAAAGAGGAAGTGCCCTCACGGTTTCATAGGAAACATATCGTGTGTGTGTGAATGGCATATTGGGAAGTTGTGAATGACTGTTTTCGAGTTGTTGTTCATCATGGCTCGACTACTAGTGACAACCAACACACGACATGTGACGACATTTTTAATTCTGGTTGCTCGGTGCAAGGAACCATGTCATGTCAGCTTGGACTAGACAGAATGAGAAACATCATGCCCATTGTGTTTTGCTTTCCCTCTGTTTTCCCAATTCCACATCATCGCTCCTCGAACAAAGAGACGGAAGCTCCTCCGAGTCCGTCCACAGTCAAGTGAATGGACGGAAATTTCCGTCCATTCGTGTAAGATTAATAAGTAATTACAATTACTTCTTTCACTTGGAAGAAAAGAAGAAAGGAAAGAGGGAACACGAACACATGGAGTTGATATTGATGTGACTCCATGCGAGGACAATTCATCTGTCTAAAATTCTAAATGATATTTGTACACGAGGAAAATGATTAAACGGGGAAGATAATGGAGGCCAGAGTTATTAAAGTAACAACTTTCCATGGGATAATCTTGGTGGATAGGAAAACGAACAAGGCGTTGAATGTGGAGTCGTCTCATCTCCGTCTTTCCCTTTGATGGTGTGAGATAATCTCTGGAGATAATATTTATCTTGTAAATGCTCCGACTAACTGCTGGCCCATATTATGAGTATTTTCCACATTCTTGATTTCCTCATCATACAATGGAATAAGAAGATGACTAATTTTGTAAGACTCATGTTCACTTGTAACTAGATGGAATCTCCGTATATTTTATTCCTATTAAAATGTAACGGGGAAAGTTTACATCTTTTAAGAAAGACATTGGGAGGGGAGGATTTGGATTTAGATTTGGATACAGATTCAGATTCGGATGATTCAACTCAGTCCTCCGTGAAGCCCCTTTGTTTTGTTCCATTGTTTATTTAATCTTTGAAAGTTGTTGGGAAAAATCCTTCTAAAGCCACTTGGCACGCTCGCCAAACCTCTCAACTCGCTCCGTCCGTATGTGTATCATGTGTATCATGTGTATAAAGCTTGAGTTTATGGTGTGTGTGCAGACAAACAAAAAACCCGGATCCTCACACCACTCACATTTCATAACATTTCTATTGTCCATTTCAAAACCCTGAATTCACAATCAACGACAACCCGTCACATTAAATAACTTTTTTGAGCTCCATTAAAAACTCGGAACTGGAGACTCCAGACAAAAGACAGGAAGAAGCCCGAACAATAACAATAAAAGGATTTTTGTAACACATTTTCCTTGTCAACATTCAAATCCCATCAAAATACCAAGACGAAAGAACTGATTCAACATGTTTGGAGTTTAGAATTGAGTCTTGAAAATTGAATTTTTCTTGGGGTGTAGTGTTGATTTCAACAAGAGTTGTAAATCACATCCAATTGAAATACAATTACAAAGAGAAGCTCGGAGAGACGGCATAATCAAATTGGGTTTCAAAAAAAAGTCTTTTGATTAAAAATTGGACGGATTCGAGGATAGTGAAATCAAGAAAGAGAATCTCGTCATGTGAGTAATTAGCAATTAAGCAGTAGTGCATTTTATTTTATGACTCACGACACACGCCCGTGTAATGTGTATTAAATGTAAGTTAAATATAAAGTTAATGGCTTTTGTAGTGGTGTTGCGTGCATGGTCTCGGAGAAAACTCGTTGGGTTGAGAAATCTTGGAGGAAGAAGAAGAAGAAGGAATAGTCAGTGAGCAGACGGTGGAGAAAATATAATTACTTCGTACAAATTGAAATTGTACCACAAGAAGCCAACGCCAACGCCAACGCCAGAGCCAGCCAGAGCCAGCGCAAGAATCCCAAAACCAAGAGCAGTAAAGGAATAAAGTGGAATTGGAATGAGACAAGTTGGTGTGATGTGATGTGCTTCAAGTCGTCATTATCAACTGAATTAGTTCACAAGATTATTGACTTGAACTTCTCATTTGCTCAATGTTCACATTCATTACCGCCGCCACAGCCCATTCATATTACAAATTCCTCACAGGAACTATTTCCCCCCCCCCTCTCCTCTCCTCCCCTCCCCTCCCCTCCTTTTCCTTTTCTCCTCCTCGCACTTCACACAAGTCATCATCATCATCATACGGCATCCATCCATCCTTTAACTCGGGAGAGGAAAGAAGTGGAACAATTTCCAGCCCCCCAGGCTTTTGCCCATTCAATTCAATTCTTCATCAAATTCTTGAAAAACTCGTGGGGAAATGACAAAACTAAAGTCAATTTTCGGATAACTGGCGCAAAGTCGTCTGGATCTCTGGATATTAAAATTCTTGGAATCATGGTGGACTAGTTTATAATATATATATATATATTTATAGGTATAATATCGTATCGTGCACATGCTCATGACGTCCAAATCCCCATAGGGAGATTATCCTCATCTTCCTGTACGCATACTTAAGCATATCCTCAACTCCAAATACACAAGGTTATTTTTTCATGCCTTAATCTAATTGAGAAATCACAATGTCATTTCATTGTAATAAAAATTTCATCATTTTATAACTGCCATCAGTCATAAATGATTATACGCAACGATGATTTTTTTTTACGTTTTTTTACGTTTGTTCTGGGATGGGAAATGAAGGCACAGACCAAACCTCAGAGCCTTGGGATTTCTTCATGTAAAGTTTTTTAGAACATTTTAACTTTTTTTTAACTGTCCATATGAATGGATGTATTAAATGAGCGCTCGCATAAGGTATTTAGCTCGTAAATGAGGTAGGTCTTAAATGAGTACATACATATCATCAATAATACGATATTATTAAGAAATTGGGATTGACACTTGAATTTACATGAATTGCCTCCACATTCACGCCCTTTATTCCTTCATTCCGTCATACCTTGCTCCTAAAACATATGAAGACTGAAAAAACGTTGCCAACTCAATTTCCCACAGTAATCTCGGAATGAATAATTCATTGGACTTGGAAAAACTGTAGGGAATCTAGAGCCTTGTGTTCCCCGTTAGAATGGAATGGAAGGATCTTTGTACAGATAGAGGCAAGGAGATGAAGAAGAAGAAGAAGAAGAAGAAGAAGAAGGAAACGACACGACACCGACGGACGGACGGACACCCAAGTTATTCGGAATATGGAATACTCCAGCCCGAGAAGTCTAGCAAACAGTAGGGAAAGGAAAGTTATCTGGAAAGAATCTTAAATACTCTTTCTTTCCTTGTCTCTGGAAATGTTATGTTGTGCAGGTTGTGCTCCCTCCCCGACTCTCCTCCCTGCGCCTCTAGCCAGTCTACATATATTCTTCCTCTTAGGAAAACCAAAAAGCATTGACAGAATTGAGACGCTTAATTATTTTCATCTCTCCATTTATCTTGGTTTCCTGGTTTTCTGACATGGCCCCACAAAAAAAAACCTTTTCCAGACACATTCCATATACAATCACAAAATATGTATCTGTGTCTGTTCTGTTCTCTGCTCGAATGTATAAGATACACAAATATATACGTTTTTATAGAAATTCAAAAGTCTACGTCGACTAAACTATGGCCAAATCAATGTTTGCTTACATGCGCCCATCATTTATGTTCTAAATGAAACCTTGTTTATTGTTTTGTTTTCCATGTTCATGCCTTCCATTTTCATTGATTACGAGTACAAGAACCAATTGAGAGCTTTTATTTTATAAAAAACCAAATGAGCTCGGACATTTTTCTATGCACAGCTACTTTTTTTCTTCCTTGATTCCATGCCTGAGTCTGTAAATTAAATTCTGGTTCCTCGTTCTCATTCTCGGGGGGGATCTGTTGACAAAAGTACAGCGAGAAGAAACAGTTGACATTAGCAATTGTGAAGCGGCTGGTGTAGTTTTTATTAAAAAACCCAATTGATAAATGACACGTTCTGGGAGGTTAAAAGAATGATAGGAAGCGGGAGAGAATGTACAATGTGCATGAATGAATGAATGGATTGGATTGGATTGGATGGATGATGTTGAATGTTTCTCACTCTCATCCTTGTAACTGCATGTACTTGCAAATGTACGATACAAACGGCCGGGAGAAAGTAAGTCGTGTGCAGAATAAATAATTTAATTTGAGAATTTGAGCATGCAAGCCCCATTCTTTGATTATTAATTGATTTCAGAAGGAAATTCCAATTTCAATTCCAAAAAAGGAACGAAAAGAACGGAGGAGGATGAATCCCTATCAAATTCATTCTTACAAAAAGCTAGCTCAAGATGCAGAATGATGCAGATACGGACGAGGGAGTACCCTACATGGATTGCATGAAAAGATCCGGTGAATGAAAATGGGGAAGTTTGATTTTCCGGGGGTTAAGGGAAAGGAAAAGAGAATGCAACGGGATGGACAAGGAGCTTGCCACTGATTAACCTGCAAAATTCCCTCGTTTGAGAAATGACATGGGACAAAGGAAAGAGGAAAAGAGAGTTGGGAGATGGATCGGTATCGTTTAGCACAAGATTAGATCCAGGAGGAGGAAGAGGTGGAGGAGGTGGTGGTGGAGGAGAAGGAGAAGCAGAAGGAGGACGAAAACGAGAGGAGCAGCAGTATCATGCTCTCCCCAAATGCAGTTGCTATTTTCTATCTCCATGATTTACGTCGCTTTTCTCTAGATATGGTTGAGGTTAGGACTGTCAAGGATTCCCTATCAACTCTGAACTCTGACGAGGCTACACAAATACAAGGGGATGTCTGCAAGTGTCTCTCCGTCTCACTCTCTCTCTCCCTCTCTCTCTCACTTTGTGGTCCTTGCTCTTCAACATTTGCCATTTGCAAATTCGTCTTCTTGCTCAAAGACCCAATTTGTCTTTCGTCTCGCAAATTCAAAGATTTAAATGATATATCGCGTCCACGGTAAGTACGAAACGAGCTTCTAAACTGTCCAAAATCGAGCTATTTAACGTTGCACAATTTATAACATTTCCCGCTACTCTCGTATCATTGAACCTACATGGATGGAATTTCCAGTCCTAAATTTACAATACAATACAATAGATTGTATCTGCATCTGTACTAAACGAAATTCTGCCTACAACAAAAATGATATAGTATAGCAAAGTAGTACCCACCCAATATCTGTACAAACAACAAGGACTTTCCACCTGGTTGAATTTGACAACAATGAAACCATGAATGACTCGAGGAGAATATATATATACAGATATATATACGCAAATTTATGTGTGCTGTTAATGAGTGGCAGATCAACGGCTATATAGCTTCAAGTATTTAAAGAGTGGAAAACGAGAGCGAGAACGAGAGCAAGAGAGAAAAAAAGAGGAAAATGCGCTATTGTAAAGGATTTTTAATTGAAACTTTTTGAAAAGCATTAGAGTATACTGATGTAAAAATTCCGACATAAAACATTAATAAAGACATTCAAAGATGGAGTAGAACAATGCATATTTGATTTTACAACTCATTGTTCTGTTCCACTGACTCGAACTACTCGAACTACTCGAACTGGAGCAAACAGCAACAGCCCAACGACCGACCCACAATGTACAGTCACAAAGAGCGCACATTTCCTTTGATTGAAGGCTGTCAATAGTCTTCGCCAAGTAAATAAGTACCTAAACAGTTAAACACACAATCAACGTACAATTACACAATCATGTACCATTTATAAAAATGATTACGACTATTATTGTTATTACAGTCGAGTAAGCAAGCAAAAAGAAAAATCAATACTGAATGAAATTTGAACTCGAGCTTTGCCATGTGAAATAATGATTATATCTACTTCATTGTGAGTTTGTGTCATAATACTGATACGCCACACACGTTTCGTTACATTGCCATTTCTATTCTATTGATGGGTGTGCAAAGGGAGTTTGTTGTGGGTTGTCGGTCGGTCGGTTGGTCGGAGGTGTCATAAATTTTTTCAAAACAATTCCCAGGAATAAAAAGGAGAATTTTCTTTGGGGACTCAAGACGAACGAAAACAAAGTCGGTCGTTGGCCGTTTGTACAAGGAATAAGAAAGAAGATTCCATTCGGATTGATACGTGAGGGGAGTAAAGAGCAGACAAACAAACAGACACACACACACACATCCTTCCTTCCTTCCTTAAATACACCCTGTGAAAATCCGAAATTACACAAGTTCCCTTCTCATCACGTTCAACGAGTTTTAATTGCAAAATTGGAAGAGGGGTTCAAAAATAAGTTACGTGTTTCAAATTGGGTGATTCCGTGATTGGAAAGTATTGTGCAACGTATAAACACACAAATATCCGTTCCGGTACCCATATATATATACATATGAAAACTTTGGTCATTTTCGTGTAGAAAATACATGAGATAAAACTTACTTTCTTACTACAATACTAAAACATAATGTGTGGATCAGATTCAATTGAAGAGTCAATTTAGAATATGTAGCAAAAAAAGTGAGGATCGGGGGGAAAGTATTTGGAAGAATTGGGATATTTCTGAATGGTAATTTGTGATAAAGGATAACGAATGTATATTCACACGATCCTTCGCGGCTCACCATCATTTTACGACTGACTACTCTTCCACTTCCATACACTTCCACTTGCACAGCTTGAGCGGCAAATGAAAACGAAATAAAGATTTCATCTCGTTCAATCCTTTTCCATTTCACTCCTCTTCAAATTGATAAGCAAGGAAGAAAGACAGAAAGAAAGGAAGGAAGGAAGATAGGAAGAGAAGAAGGGACACAGAAGAAACTGAATTCCATTGTACAATGTGCGAGTCTTTCAAGTGAGGAGCATTCCATTTCTTCTTCTTCTTCTTCTTCTGCGTCTTTTTCATCATTTTGTATCGTGTATCGCGTCTCTCCTCTGAAACGTTCTCACTTATCCCTTTTACCAGACTCGGAATTAAAACTAATAGTCATTCATGGACACAAGTTAGTTTAGGTCTGGAAATGGGAGGGATAGAGATTCAACGGCCTATATGATATGAAAGCGTACATGCGTGTACTGAACAATGTGAAACTCTTTAGCTCTTTGGTGAAAGTGGTGCCTGAGAGACGGAAGAAGAAGAAAACAGGGAAGGAAAAGAGAGAGAGAGAGAAAGAGAGCGAGAGAGAGAGAGAAAGAGAGCGAGAGAGAGAGAGAAAGAGAGCGAGAGAGAGAGAGAAAGAGAGCGAGAGAGAGACAGACAGAAGGTGGAGGAGGACGAACGAGCGAACGAACGGTATATCAGTTGTAGTTATCGTAACGGATGGATCAGGGTGGAATGAGGTGAAAAACGGGAAAGAATGGTAACGGGAAACCAGAGAGACTTTCTAACTTGCGATTGCGAGTTGGCCGACGAGACAAGAGCCTGGACATGACCAAAATCGCTGAGATTATCCAACTTGCTTTCATTCCTCCTTCCACTCCTGCCCAATGAACAACTCATCTCGAGAAAGTGGTTAGAGCTAGAAGCGCATATATCTGTACATAGACAACCTCTGCCAAACTGCTACTACTATACTCTGAAGAAACAGTAGCTCCTACCTCAACAACCAGTAGAAGAAGAACAAGAAGAGAGCAAAAGGAGTAGAAGAAGAAGATGCCGTCAAGTTTCCCTTTTCGTTTTCATTCTTGAACGAGCATTCTGCCGTCACTCAACAGAAACAGCAACAGCAACCAACACACACACACACAACTCCCCAACTCCCAACCATAACCAACGACCAAAATTCAACTCGTACACAGCAGGGAAAAAAGACTGTCAGCCCCTTTTTGTCTCTTCCTTTTTTCACTTTCCCCTCTTTTTTTCTTTTTCATTTTGCGCCAAGCAAAATTAAATATACATATAAAAATAATACTCACAACCAACCACTGTGCATTCTAAATTCTGACAGTTTGGGAGTCTCAACGTGAAATCATATCCAAAACCATTGTTTTTTCTTTGTTCACATTGAACAAAGGGAAAACATTTGGAATATTTGGAGTCCTTAAATTGAATTGAAGTGAAGTTTTTCGCTTGAAATTTAAATAGGAATATGGAAAAGTGTGGATTTTCGTGTGCTGAGAAAATATTTGTTTGACTTTGCTCGTAATAGAAACTATTCCACTTGTGAATTGTGAACTATAAACTATATAACCGAGTATAATGAAAAATCGTCTATTGAAAATAATAGTTATGAAGGAAATAATGATCAGAGAGGACGAGAGTGAAGTCATGGATTATTATTCGATAGCAAAAACATTGGAACTAGCTTAATCAGTCAACAGAGTGGAATTTTGTCCGACTTTATTAAATGTGCAAAATTAGCTGCTGGAAAATGAGCAGAATTGTGTGAGTCATCGGATAGATTTTTATGTGGAAACTTTATAAGTTTTAGTAGGTAAGCTGTAAGTGGATTTAGATTAAGTGACTTTTGAAATTGATGCACGAATTGGACGGGGGCATATAAAGTTGCTGCACATATCCGTCCAGTACCCGGGCAGATGTCATCATTTCTTTCCAACGGGTTGAAACTATGAAACTGTGATCTGACGAGTGTGTGTAAACTTTGAAAGAACTTGAGTTTTTTTTTTTTTTTAGACAACTTTTATCTTTCTTTCCACAAAGAACTCTTTGAAAAGGACCAAATAAAGACTTACTATATATGTTTTATGGGACTTTTACTGTGTGCTGTGAGTGAGTTAAAAAGTCTCTTCTTCTTTTTCAAAACCTCAAAAACATCAACCAACCCGGACAAAAACCAAATGAAAGAAAACCCATCCGTTTGAAGTAGAGAGAACACTCCACTTCAGTTTGCAAAATAAAGCGATGGGATTCAAAGGACAATACACTATAAATTTGACTGATGAATACAATTTTCACACCACCTTGTTGAAACTAAGGACCCGTTTTATTTCTCTGACTGCTTTATATGATCAACGGGGGGGAGAACAATAGAAATACAGTGGAGGGAAGATAAAGGGAAATGTAAAGCGAAAGTCGTCTCAGAGATTGATAGGCATAGAATAAAGAAAATAGAGACATCATCATCCCTTTCTTCATCTTAAAATCTTCATCTTTTCATATATATATATAAAAAAGGAATTCACAATTTATGTCAATTTCCGCCTCACACCACTTCCAATCCTATCCCAATAAGATTAGGAACGAAAGGTAATTTGAAGAACCGAACTGCAGCTCGTGGAATTCCTGGAACGCATCAACAAATATATCATGGAGGTTCGTGCGTTTCCTTTCTTTCTTTCTTTCTTTTTCCTTCTCTCTCTCTCGCGCAGTAACTTTCTTCACTTTTCGCTTCTTTATTTAATTTCTATTGTGATGCTCACAATCTCACCTCAAACGTTCATTTGACACTGAACAGTGAGAGAGAGAATGTGAGAACCTTGTAGGTACATGGTGAGTCAAACAGCCGACCCCTCACATTTCATTTTGTTTTACCTCATGGTTCGCTGAATGCTCAAATGTGAACAAACGGCAACGTCCCAATCCTTCTTTGTTGTTTAACTACATACAGAGTCGATTAATCAATCAAGAAGTGAAAGCATCGTCTATTTTTGTTTCTAAATCCAAAGCCTTTGAGGCCGTTCGTATTGATGTCTATATATTCTGTACTACGAGAAAGAAAAAACTAAGATTGAGGGGAGCTCTGGGCGATTTCCGTTGAGTTAATCGAGAACTTATGTATTAAGAGAAAAATGCAAGGGGAAGGTAAATAAAATGGCTGTGGATGTGAATGATATGACATTTGAGATTTTCCTTTCTTGGTCGGTCCGAGAAAGGATTTTTTTTTTTTTGTTTGTAGGCTCGGGTAACTATTATGTAACTATATAGAATAGAAATTCCTCGAGGGCACCCGTAAGCACAACCCAAAATGTCGATCTGTATATAAAAAGCTTCCTTTTTGGTGTCCTACAAAATACAAAAATATCCCATGACGTAATAATAATTGTACCTGCGGGTTTTATGGATCAATTTGATAGATAGCAAAGACTTGCTTAATGAACAAACATCATATTTATCAACGAAAACGAGCTTCATTTTCCACTCTAAAACTGCTGGGGAGATATGAAACAAGTTTGAGAGTCATAATAAAATTCTGTTGTAGGTTCAATCAAAATCACGGGAGCTCAAAAGTGATTCAGTTCCTTTTTAAAGTCTTTTACGAATGAATGTGGAATAAAAAAAAGAGTTATAGAGCGGAAAATGGGGGAAATGGGGGAAAGGTGTTGAAGGTGTCGATGGAAATTTACCATCCTCAAATGAGTTTTCCCTCATTTCCAAGATATTTCAATGCATGAGTAATAAGATTTCTGAGGAAATTCCTTTCAAATGGATACATCCAATTTCCCTTACATTCATTTTTTTTTTCTTTTTACTCTTTGACTCTTTGACTCTTTCCTTTCCGTATCGTGTATATATTCAAGTGGTTTCTTTTTCTATTTTTCCCCTGTGAATGGTTGGGTACATTTACAAATACATTTCTCGCTCTATATTTCCTTGCGGTTAAGCCTGATAAGTCAAGAGAAAAGGAGAAATTCTGGATTTTGTGTGTGGTGATTGCGAAGGGAATGTGTGGCAGTGCACCAAATGTGTTTTATGTTCTTATTTCCTAAGAAATATAGACAGGAATTCTCTCTATGGATCCTCTCAGAGAATCCTATTTGTGAGGAACATAAATTACGGGCAAGTTGAAAGCAGCTTTGGAAAATAAAAGATGGACCACAGGAAATGCATAATAAAAGCTCTCTAAATTCAGATTCTGTTTCATCTAACTACAGAGTCGAGTTTTCTAGATAATTTTGAATGCGTTGTATAATACCCATTTCCATCCGAAAGACACAGTTTTTATCTTGAGGTAGTTGGAAATAGATGGAAAACGTCCACCAGTATAAATACATAGTCACTCCAAATTGACTGCATAATGCCAATCCACAATCGCAAGGGAATTTTTTTTATTTATTTCAATAAAAGCTCGTATTTCGAATGGGCATTTGTTTCACATGAATAAATGTGGATTTATTTGTGCAAAAAAAACCACAGAGTTTGTACAGTAAAAAAAAAAGAATAGGGTAAAGCCTTGTCAACTGTAGAATCAAGGGTTTTTTTTTGTACATATAGCCACCGAACTTGGACTATTATTATTATTATCCATGGGAATTCAGAAGAAAGGGGTTTCTTTTCATGATTTCTGTATAGAATTAGACAATCAACTTAATCTTGTTTAGATTCCTCAAGAAGATAAAAGTTTTATCGAAAGCTCGAGAATGAAATAATATTTTCAAAATGAATTCCGTTCAAATCATGAATTTGACATTGAATAACAACGGATGGAAAGAGAGATAAAACATTTTCGTACAATTCCAATTCTCTCAATGACAATTCCTGAGCTTCCGTCATAGCTGATTGATTGTGAGTGATAAGTTGGATAAGGAATGTAACTATGATGGGACAAGTCGATAATCATTTCAATCTACAATTATACATGATTTGGTGAACCAACTGGATTTCTCTCCTTCTCACAATATTGACAGCCCCATTAATTCAACTTTCACTCACTCACAAGGTAAAAGGAAATTTGACACTCCTTTCATTTCCTGTCAATGTAATTTAAAAATAAAATAGAGAAGGAAAGAAAGAAATTTGGGTCGTGTCTATGGAGACCTCCATAACTGTCAGTTTATTTGTACTTGTATTTTTTGAAGAGTTTCAATAAATAAATGAAAGTACACATGTAACATCAATGCATAAATGCATGTGAACTCCATTCTGTTTACATATATTATTATATTACTTTCAACATTGTCTACTGTACACATGAAGGAACGTGTTTGTTTGCACAAGGTACAATGTAAAACTCAATGGATTTGAGCACACCTCGTTTTACTTGTTTATATCTATATATTCGAAGGGAAATTTGTTTGAAATACACAAAAACTGCAGTGGAAACATCAGAATCGACTACAAACGTCTCTTGAACTTGACGTATTGTTTTTATCAAAGCATCTCGAACAGTATTAGTCTTTTTCTGGCGAGATTTATTCTAGTTCTTTTATCGTACATGACGTCACTCGAGAAAATAATATATTTCGTTCCTGTCAATCATACATTTAAAAATTTTCCTCCTTCATTCTGCCCTTGTCCTAATGTGGGGGCTGATGGTTGTGGTTGTGTTCCTCTACTGTCTTGTGACTGCGGAAAGAGATGAGGTGAGGGGATATATTTATGTCATGTGTGTGTGCGTGTATGTGTGAACTGTGAGTACGTCGGTCGTTGAAGGTAGACGTCTCGATGGCCCATTGCCAACTGTCTGTTGTACGAGTCTCCTGACGCTCCAGATAGTTTTATGTTTTATGGCAGCATTCAACCAACGTACTAGTACCATCACTCCAGAATTTTCAGACTTCAACTCCACTCTCTTTCTCTGGCTCTCTCTCTCTCTCTCTCTCTCTCTCTCTCTCTCTCTCTCCACGTATAATGAATACCCATATTTTTATTATACGGAACACGACACTACCTCCCTTTCCAATACAATACGAAAGCAAATATTTCATCGTCAGACGCACACTCTCCAATCTCACATCCAAACCATCATTCTAGAATCTAGAACCTAGAGAGATTTGGGACGGTGAAGATGGAAGATGTAAGTATAGCTATCAATACTCTGTATGCATGTCTATTTATTTAACTGAGTGAGCCTTCCTCAATCTCCCTCTGTTTTTTTAACAATTTTCCTCCTCAAGAAATGCTCTGAAACGTTTCTTAATGTACGTCATAATAATTTCATGAATGGAAAACTTTTTAGTGCTTTTAAGATGCGTTCCCGATACGGGCTAAATCTACAACATATAAAATTCCATATGCACAAAAGAGAGAAAGAGAGAGAGAGAGAGAGAGACAGCGAGAAAAGTACACATCAAACTTTGATCTTCCTCTCTCACACTTTTCTTACAGATGACTATAGTCTATAGTCAAAAACGAAATATCAAATACAAATATGCAAAGCAAAAAGTACTTAAGGGAAAGCTTGTGTCGTGTTTCCCTGATTTTCCGAGGAAATTTTTTTTGTAACGTCAGTATTGGCTATGCCTTTGATCCAATACTTTATTCTCTAGACTATTTTACCTTCTATTTTTATTTATTTTCCGATTACTTACTCCCGTTTCCCGCAGTAATTCATTGGTATTTGTTTTTTAGCTCAAATTCATATTTTCCACGAGGATATGCATTTACATGCGATTCCAAAGTCATTACACGTTTTTATATTAATAGATTGGGGGAAAAAGTGGGAGTTTAATTACGTTTCTGCTTCAATTGCGTAAGACTGGAGATTCTTTGTGAAAATACATAGTGTGGGGATTCATATGAAATTAATAAATAAGAAAGAGTGAGTCCCTGTGGTGCCTTGACTGGATTGCCCTCCTCCGCTTTCCCTTCACAACAGCCAGTATATATATCATATATGTAGCAAATGTAGGTGTCAACAAATGAGGCTTGTTCTTCTTCATCTCCTCTTCATCAAACCGGAAAAACCCTCCTCCGAAAAGTTTTCCTGAAATGCTATCTCTCTCGCTCTGTTCTCGCTCTGTTCTCGCTCTGTTCTAAGCAAAGTAATTAAATGAGAAGAATGTGGTGCTTAACAGTACTTGTGTGTATTCATTAGTGTGCATACTTACTTTGTTTTTACAACATGAAGACAATGAAATACTTGGAATCGAGTATGTAATAAAGTGCTCGAGTTTAAGCAGGATTCCACACTCCATGCGGACGTCACTCTAAAATAAATAAGGAAAATCCCAGTGTAAAAGAGAGAGAGAGAGAGAGAGAGAAAGTGGATGAAGTGTGAACTTAATGCTCTCTCTCTCTCTCTCTCTTTCTCTCTTTAAGTACACACAAAATAAAAATAAGGAGTTCACAGCAGGATCAATTTTACCATGCGGAAAGGCAATGACTGAGCTTTTCTTCTTTTTCTTCTTCTGCTTCTCGTTCGTCGTCCTTGTCATCGTTGGCCGACTTGTTCTTCATGTTCGTTCTCTTTTTCTCTCGTTTTCATCCCACAAGCAGCAAGCAGGAGCAGCAGGCAGCATGTAAATATTTTCTTGCATTTATCCGTCACGGAACTTTTTAGGTGCGTCGCCTCAAGAGATTCAAAGTGTGACTAGTAAAAGCTGAAATACAAAGCGCTGATAAAATATCAGCTGTCCATGATTGCCTTTCCGTTTCTTTCTCCTGTAGATTGTGTGTGAATGTGGAGCTCGTTTTCTCTCTCTCTCTCTCTCTCTCTCTGTCTGTCTGCCTCCGTCTCACTACACTCATCTTGTTTAGAGTGTTGTCAAAAATTTTCGCCCTTGCCAAAAAGATTTGGTAGCGTCACCAGTCTCCAACTTTCTAAACCGCCAGTCGTACTTTTGTGCAGGCTGCTGTTCGTTTTTTTCTACTTTTTTCCCTTTGACTGATGAGAATATTCCTGGTTTACAGATATTCCGAAAAGAGAAAAACTCAAAAAAGGGACTAGGAATTTACAAACAACAAACTAAAGGGCAAAAATGCATACTTTATATTCAATAAAACAACAACGACTGTAAGGAGAGAGATCCATCGTCCAGGATGCAAATTCGGAATTCTGAAATCCATTTAAATAAACAAAACGAATAATTCATGAGTGTTTGGATGTACACTAGATAATTTGACTTGTGTGTGTTTCCTAAATGTGAGAACTCCCGTCAACCTTTTTTCTACACTGGATGATTTGTGAAGGAGAGCGAGTCTTTCATTGACAGAATACCGAAATTTGAATACACTTTTTTTATAAGCAATAATTTATTGTTGTCATCCGTCTTGTCTTCTTCTACTTCTTCTTCTTCGTCGGTTCAATGCAAAAAAATTTAAAAACTTTCACTCTTTGGCTCCCCCATTTCTAACTCTCCCACTTTTTGCCGTGTGTAGGTACAGTTGAGTCAGTTTTTGTATGTTGAATGTGTATATTATATTTGTATTCTGAAATGCCCTGCCATGAATTCATTTCATTTGATATCGCGAGCCTGCGGAGAAATTCTTTCCTTTATAAATTTCAAGTTGACTTGGAAAATGTTTGCTTTTACATTCTCCTTTCTCCATTTCCAAACTAGTTGGCAATGTGCATGAACGCTTATTGTGGACTCTCTGAGTTTGGAATAATCCCTCTCGCTCACTCTCTCTCTCTCTCTCTCTCTCTCTCTCTCCCTCTCTCTCTCTCTCTCTCTCT
>JAIUND010000854.1:0-49838 GCA_034699125.1 Gisinianus flammeolus | reverse complement strand
CTCTCTCTCTCTCTCTCTCTCTCTCTCTCTCTCTCTCTCTCTCTCTCTCTCTCATCTCTCATCTCTCCCCCGTCTCCGTCCAAGACTAATACGACGACTCTCTGCCTGCCTGCCTGCCGCATCTTCAAAGAAACTTCCCATCACAATAGACCAGTGACAGACATAGAGAGAGAGAAAGAGAGAGAGAGAGGGAGAGAATTTCCTTTGCTTCAGTTGCTCTTGCTTTTTTATAATATCCCACACTCCACAGGTATATCTGTATCTGTAGAGATAGACACAATCAACGAATTTCTCTCTCTCTTAGCCGTTCCTTTTTTAGCCAACTCTCTCAACGCATCCAAATGGAAACCTTTGAAATCAATTCCAGCATTTCAGGTAGGAATCCAAATTATCCGGAGAAGAAATGGAAGGGGAAATGGGTTGAGTGGAAATATAGTAAAATTAGGAAAATAAGGTCTATCTTGTTAGTGGTGAAGGAGCAGTGAGTCTACCAGAGGAAAGATTTCAAAGTCCCAGTATCCTCTCAGGAAAATCGATCTTTGGTCATCCATCTCTCTTTCTTTCTCTGTCTCTTTCTCTCTGTCTTCTCCTTCTTCAACTTGAACTGAAAGGCTTTTCTCAATGTGTATTTGTACAGTATTATCTGTACTGTCTGTACTCTCTCTGTCTCTGTACATATAGAGTTGTAGAGTGAAGACATATCGTATCGACATTGTGAATAGGATTTGAAGGAATAGCCTCAAGTTTTTGAGATTGCTAGCAAGTGGAAACCCCTTGAAAAAAAATCAGCGTCTGTTCAATCTTCATTAGATTATACAGCTTAGAGCCAATTCCAATAGCTACACGCTTTTCTCTCTCCCCCCCCTGTTTCCCCTATACACAGTCACTTACATTATATATACATATATAGGAAGAGTCCTTAATTTATTATTTGTTTTCCATGTTATTCCAATTCCTTGTATTTTTTTTGTTTGTCTGTCTCATCCATGTTGTTTTTATAAGGGGATGTTTTGTTTTTTTATTTTGTTTCGTGGGATTTAGAGACATGGAATCGTGTTTTTTGGAATGGGATCAAGACTCGACGTCTACATCCACAAGTCCAGACAATAACAACAATAGTAGCTGCGGCAGTGGAGGAAATACTATCACTATCACTAATAGCAATAGCAATAGCAAAAAGAATAACATGAGCAGCAGTAGGAATGGAAATGTTAAGAAAATGGTGGGTAGCAGTGGACCGGAAGGGACAAAACCATTCCATTCTGCTTTGGACATGGACCATGATCTAGAACGAGAATTGAATGTGGATTTAGCGCTCAAGCTGGAGAATTCCATGGGAGAAATCGGGTACATAAATTATGGCATATCTGTACGATATATATATATATAATACATAATATAATATAATATACAAAGAGCATGAGAAAAAGAAGCTAGAGAAAGTACAACAAACTCCGAGTAAAGGAAAGTCACACCCCAAAGCAAAAGGACAAAAACACATTGACGGCCAGACTTGACGAATGACTTTTTCTTGTTTTTTTCCCGGGCGTTGACTTTATTAAATAATAGTAAATTGAATTTAGACTTGTCTCATTCTCCCTTGTTATTGTTGTCATTGTATGAAGGAATGGACGACGAAGTCGTGTGAGTCGTCGGGAGATTTTGTCTTCGGGTTGGTTGGCCCGAGTTGGCCTGGACAATGACACCGACAGTGACGATGATCAAGACCCTGACGAAAACAATAACCATAGAAATGACAATGACAACAACAAAAACAACAAAGAGGAGGACGATGACACGTACAAGGAAGGGAAGAATCATCTCAAGAAACGACGTGAGATGATTGACAATGGCAATGACAACAATGAAACAGGGACGGAAACGGAGACGGAGACAGAGGGAGAGACGGAGACCATTCGGGAAACGGTCATTGCTTTACCCACTGACGACGGACTCTCATTGACATTGACATTGCCCCGATCGGGTGGTGGTCGTCGGAATCGGAATCGAGGAATGGATGATTGGAATGACAATGGAGGTGAAGACTCGGATGGAGCCTCCACTCTCACCGATGACACGGACACGCATACTTATGCATTTGCTGACCCTTACGATGAGGTCGCCTCCATCGCCTCGAGTACTTTTGACTGCAGTAGCAGGTGAGCGCGACTAACGATCACATCACATCAGACAAATACAAAGACAAATACGCTCATACGCTACATATGAAAACCATGTTGACTTTTTTTTTGCACACTTGTGTTCTGCACACCTCAAATGTTTCTGCTGAACTGAACAGTTTCTATCTCTATGTGTACTTCTGTACATGTACAGAGAGAAAGAGAGAGGAATGCATGCTGTAAAAATGTAAACTTTCTCGTGTGCAAAAAGCAAGTAGAGTCATCTAATTGTGATCCATAATAAAGTGGAACGAATTAGAATTAGAATTAAAAACTTGGACGACTCTGCTGCTGCTGCTGCTGTGTGTAAGAGGATTACAAGGCACTCACTGAGGACTAGCACAAACTCCTCGAATGATAAGTACAGGACTAATGTTAAGACGTAGATGAGATGTGCGAGGAGCGAGCGACCTCGTTTCAACTTGAGCTGCAGACTTCTTCCACCACCACTTGTGCTCCTCTCCTTTTTTATCCCCAACACAGTGAGACGACAGAGAGTTGTAGAATTGATTCTAGAGTGTAGACTTTCTCTTACAATATAGGTAGACTTAAGCCGTATTATACAGTTACAGACTTGGAGGGAGAGAGAGAGATAGAGTGGATGGTGGAAGATATCTGAGGATCTTGAAGTCATGTCGGTTATACATAAATGATTTTGTGATTGAATTTCTTCACAGTGAAAGTACGTCCACGATCATGACGATGACGACTGGGAAGGAACAGCGGCGTTCCCCACTTGAGCTCGTTCCATTAGCACATTTGAATTATTTTCCCATGAAGCGGGAAGGTGACGCGGACAGCATGGAGGAGAAGAAGAAGGAAGTGGAAGTGGAGGGGGACACCGTTCGTAACGTCAAACGAGTCCGAGAAATCTTTGAGAGAACCACCAACGAAGCCAAAGACGGGAGTGATGAGGATTTTGGGCCTCCTCCATCTCTTCCCCCCAGAAATCCCCACCCCAATAATCCCCATCCTACCACCACCACCACCACTACCACCGTCGTCGACTCCCATTCAAACTCGGCAATAATAATCCCAAACTCAAAGTTGTCCAAGTCGAATCAAACTCAAAATCAAAATCCGACTACTCCTCCGAGTTTGAATATGAATATGAAACCATCTAAAATTCCGTCAACGTCAACTTCATTTGCAGCTCCCATTTCCTCACCTTCACCTTCGTCCTCACCGTCCCCGTCGCCTTCGTCTTCCCCGGGTAAAAAAGGAGATAAAGGATCCATTCGCTCAGCGTATAGTAGCAGCACCTTTAATCTGACTCACTTGGCGAGCTATGATTTCGTTGACCTTCTCGTCAATGACAAAATCGTGATTGAGGACTCTCCAGACATTTTTCAAACTGTCAGAAGCACACGGTAAAAAAAAATTCTCTCTTCTTTCTCTCACTCCTTTTCTCTCCTTTCCTCTCTCTTTATTTCCTTTTCCGCTCTACCTGCTTTTTCACCCGTTTTATTTTCATTGCATTTATTTTCATATATATCATGAACCAACATTTTTTCTAGTGCTCATTTTTCCTCCATATCCCACATTTTACAACGTCAACGACTACTCCATTCCCATCCCAACTACCCTAAAAAAAGCAGTTTTGACTTGTAGCAGTGGAAACTGGGAAAGGAAGAGGAGGAGAAGGAACTTATGAAAAAGAACTGGAAAGAGAGAGAATGAGAGTTTGAAACATAAAATAAAAGTCACGTAGCCGAGTACCAGTTACGATTAGACGGCGGGGAAGGAGCTGCTACTGCTACTACTACTTCTCCTTCCCCGTCTAAAAGTAAAAGTAAAAGCAAGTTTCTCGATTGCTTCTCTTCCTCCCCTTGGCCACACACTTTCATTCCATTCCACAGCAGGAAAGTTGCTTTCGTTGTTATTCCTTTCCACACACTCCGCACCAAATGTTCAAAATGTACAGTTGATCTCACATCTCACATCTCTCACACAGCTTGCTGTGGGAACGAGTTATTCCCCCCCTCTTTTTCTCCTTCGTCGCCGTCTTCCTCCTGTTCAATGTTCAGAGACGAGGAGAGAGAGAGAGAGATGATGACTGGAAGCTCTGCGAATGTGGAGAGCCGAGGAGAAACCATAAGCCATATCAGTATACAAAGTCAAAGAGCCATGAGGTAGGACAACCAGAAAGCGAGCAGAAGAACAAGCACACAAGAACAAAAACACACGGGGAAAAAACTACAACTACAAATATGCCCTCATTTTTTTATCCAGACACACACACAGCCAGCAAAACCAGCAGCAACCAACACCAGAACCAGAACCCGAACCAGCATCACCATTTCCACTTACAAAGCTGTACTTCCATACTCCTAGTTTTTTTTACTTCCATAATGGCCCGAGAACAAAGTGTACTTGAAAATGTACGAGGAGGAGAAAAAAAGTTCTTTTTTTTTACAGTTAGTTTATTGCGTCTGTTGTTAATGTTGGCTGTTGGTTGCTGTTGGAGTGTGAGTGTGTAGTAGTGTATCTGTATAGTTTAGGTCGTGGGGAAATGTGAGTGTGAGTGTGTGTAATGAGTGTAAATAGGAAATAAATGAGGATTGTCGAGGTATAAAAATCATACAAGATAAAGACGGAACCTGGGGGCCAAGTAGTCCAGACGCCCTCTTCTCTCTCTCTCTCTCTCTCTCTCTCTCATAGCATGCAAATAACCCATTAGACCCAGATTTAGATTAAAATGAAAAGGAAAAGGAGAGAGAGCGAGAGAGAGAAAGAGAAATCCAGGAATTTATTGACTTGCCACTCACCCATTTCTCTCTCTCCCTCTCTTTTTTTTCCTCTCTCTTTCTCGCTCTTGTTCTTTTCATATTTGATTTGATTCTCTTCCCATTCACATTCACATTTTGACATTCAAATGGAATCTTATCGGAGGGGGGGGACAAGAGGGAATACATTATGGAAGTAGTCATACTCGAAAAAATACGTGTACACAATGTACCTGTACACGAAAAATATGAGAGCCAACACTTGACAAATTGACAAATTGCTCACATACCTCATTCTTCATTCTTCATTTGATGGACATAAAAACAAAAAAAAATCCTGGGATTTATATGGTAAAAGAGGGAGGGAGAACACGTTAGAGGTATTTCCTTAATCTGAATATCCCCAATCACAACCACAAACTTCATATTTCATAGCACCGTTTTTTGTCGTCCGTAGGTATACATATTTGATACATATTTTTTTAATAGTATAATCCAACATTATTTTATTATTTTGTTCTGTGAAATATTTATCGCTCTCTCTCTCTCTTTGGAGTGTCTTGAAAACATTTTTCAAGATGGATCCTCATGTTATGTTATGTTGAAAGCTTGAAAAGGGAATGGAATTTCGGGTAGGAATTCAGAGTGGAATGTTTAGAGACTCCATAAAATGAGGATGGGTTTGTATTTTATATTTATATCGTATGTATAGTAAAAGATATGTCATAATATCAATGAAAAGGGGAAAGTGATAGAGAGACCCATATTTGTCCAACGACAGAGAGAGAGAGAGAAAGAAAGAGTTGGGATAAAAAGTATGGGGAGGGGATTTCGGATGAGTTAACTGTCTACAGATAGAGGATAGACGATGGAGGCTAGAGGATGGAGAAATGGAGAAATAGAGATAGAAAACTTGTGAATGTTCATATAATTGGATGGAGAGTTGAAGTGGAGTTTCATTTGGTCGTAATGACTGTGGGATATCAGTCTGTCTTTTGTGGGTTTCTCTGTGTGGCATTGGTATCGATACGGGATTCGGGATTCGGAATACGGGCTGAGGATTGAGGATGAAAAGTTGAAATAAGGACTGGGAGGAGACGGAGGAGGAGGAGACGGAGGAGGAGGAGACGGAGGACTCCTGGAGAAGTATAAGGATTGAGTCGAAGATCTGTTCACTTAAGTGCAAGTCCTTAGTTCAACTACTCCAACTAGAATTCGACTCCATCCATTCCACGGCACTATCTCAGTCTCTATAATATTGATTGACCGATTTCCTCGTGAATCCCCCCCGCGGGAATCCCATCCTCACGAACGTGTCATCCATTAAAAACATATTCCCGCATCCTCATCAATTCCACCGCCTTTCTCACTTTTTTCCCTCCACTTCTTCTTCTTCTTCCTCCTCTTCTCCATTCCCAATATACATACACACACACACTCTCTCTCTCTCTCTCTCTCTCTATAGTTTATCTATTCCACATGACTTTCATTCCCCCCAAAACAGCTTGACAGTCCCTACACATATTTCTCTGCTCTCTCTCGCTCTCTCTCATTCCCACATTCAAACTCCAAATCCAAAGCCAAAGCCAAAAACTTGAAACCCGACTCCGAATCCGAATTTGACCTACATTCAAATATTTATTACTTTAATTAAAAACTTCAATGAAGGATCCCTTCGAATCTCCATGGATTTTCCTTTCGAATTTAAATTAGAATTCCTCTTTCTCTCTCACGGAAAATCCCCCGAAATCCTCCTCGTCCTCGCATTCTATACCTCTCTGTATCAAGAATCAATCTGAATCCATATTATGATGATGATGTTGTTGGAAGATTCAAATTAAATTGAAGAATCCAATATGAAACCTCATTAAAAATCCCACTTAATATTTGGTTGTATATTGTGTTGTTGAGTATTTAATTGGATTTTTGTTTGATATTTGGGTATATTTGGGAATGTGGATATAGGCAAAGGGATGTGTCCAAGGAGACTCTACTAAATTTGAATCCGAATTCAGCGGCTCCTCCGTCAACATTGAGAAGATCCAAGAGTATGGGGACAGGGATATTCGACGACGGATCATCCGGAAATCTGTATGCGGACTACCCAAATGGAAATGGAAATGGGAATGGAAATGCCGGAGCGAGTCCAAGTTGTATCCTGGCAGAAGAAATGCCTGCACCGAACATCGTCAAGAATGTACGAAATGTATTCGAGCGACTGTGTTTAAATAATTTGAACTTGAGAAAAGGTTCCATGCCGACGGTGATGATGACGACAGGGATTTCCAATGGTTGCAGTAGTAGTAGCAGTAGTCAACCAGGGAATAAAATTGGGTGTAATGGAATTGTGAATGGGAAATGTGGAGCAGCTTCTGCTGCGGCTGCCAAATTTTTGTCCTCAGTCAAGTCGAATCCAACGAGTAAGATTTTCCGATCGGAGAGCATGCGAGATGATTTGATTGTAAAAACCAAGGCGAAACAAATTCCGAGTGCATGCGTAAGTGAGCTGGAGCGGCAAAAACTACAGGAGCAGTCTCACTTTTTACTGGAGAAAGGAAAAGGGAAAGAGAAAGAGAAAGAGGAGGAGAACAAGAGGAAGAACACGAGTCTGACGATAAGAAAGTTTCCACCGACGAGTGCTCAATCCATTCTTTTATCATTAGACGAGACGGGAAAAGGAGAGAAATGTCGAGGAGTCAGTTTGAAGTCAAGTCCAAGTTTTGGTGGAGTCAATTCTACGAAGAAGGAAGAAACGGAGGGGAAACTACTAAAAGTTGAAGAAGTTGGAGGAGTGGAGAAAAGCGAGACTGGATCGGAACTTGTACGACTGAATGGAGAGGAAAAGATGATAATAGAGAAAATATTTGATGGAGGAGAAACGAAAAGAAAGGAATCTGGGATGAGGAATAATGGAAAAATGATTGTAGACAAGTTAAATGGTGAAAGTTGTTCCACTCCCAATTCAACTTCAAATGGCAATAGTTATCCTCATCCACATCCACATCCAAATCCAAATCCAAATCCCACCCACAAAGATGACGACAACAACGACAAGGACAATTTGAACACGAATGGAAAGTTGAGTTCCGATTCAGATTCCGCTTCCGTTTCCCATTCACAAGTTGGACGAATTCAAGTGGAAGTGATTGCGGCAACCCCAAAAGTTCTTCACCAAGACCGAGAGAGAGAACAGCGGGAAAGGGAAAGGGAAAGAGAAAGAGAAAAGGAGAAAGAAGAAGAGGAGGTGGAGTTGGAAATGGAGCCTACTTCCCTTCGTAGCGACTGTTCGGATGATGAAGAGTCAATTAATAATAATAATAACAATCGAAAGTGGATCCCAGCCGAGGTTTTATCTCGTATCCGCTCCTATGGAACCACCACCACTTATTTCGGTGGAGAAATCGTCGGGAAAACTGTCAAGAATCGTAAATTACTCGTCAAAAATGAATCGGGGATTTATGGAGAGTTTTCACATTCACAGTCCTCACAGTCACAACCTCTCGCTTTGTCTCCGTCTCCATCTCCATCACCGACTCCCTCTGCTCCAATCACATCCAATTTGAATGTCACTTCTCCGTTTCATTCCAACTCCAATTTTGCTTTGATGTGTGAGGACAGACTGCTGCCGAGTAGTCACGATGATGAAAGCCCCCTTTTGTTATGTCTCAGCATGACATCACCCTTGAGAAGACTCGCAGCCGAGGAGCAATCCACCACCACCACAGAGAAAGCGAAAGAGAAGGAGACAGAGAAAGAGGAGCCACTTCTTCCCATAATGGAAACTTTTTACCTCACTCAAAACTCGATACATCATCATGTGGACACGACACCGAGGATCGTCTCGGTGCTTCCCAAATCCCCGTCCAGCTCACCCAGTAAAAGTCCCACTGGCTCCATCATCGAAGGCGGCCGAAATTCCCCAGAAGGATGTGAAAGCCAATCCGAGTGGATGAATATGGAAACCCCAGATTCAAATAATAATCACATCCCCATCATCGGTAAACACTCTCCAAATACTCCCGTCAACACAACAACACCCATCACCACAACTGTACCACAACAACAACAACAACAACAACCCATCACTGTGATCACCGAGCCCAAATTCTCACAAATTGATGAAGGGGCTTGGTTCTAATTTGTTTTAATTATCCTTAAATTCTTATTCACCTTCACCTATTACTTTAGTTATTATTTTGTAATTTTTTATATCCATTTACATAATCCCTTCAACTTTATATATACGTACATATACTTTTTTCTACTCATCTCGTGCACATCTCGTTTGCATTGCCAACTTGTTCAACTGTCATTATTTTATTTTATTTTATTATTATTATTATTATTATTAGTTTTTATACATATAGAAATTATAATTAAAAGTGAAGATATTCTCTTGTCAGAGCTTCCAAATCTGTTTTAAATTCCACCCAGACTTTAAATGTAATAGTCAAGTTTTGAAATATACATATATTATTTTATTATTATTATTACTACACACATAAATACGTATATTTTTAATAATTTTATTGTGAAAATTTTATAAGTAATAAGATGCTGTATTAAAAATGAATGGAGATGCCAGTTGCCACATTTGTATTTTCTCTAGATTGTGTGTATGTGTGTATGAAACGGGGTTGATTTACATTCCATGTCATTCTGATTGGCTCTGTTTAGCGCTCTATTTATTTCTCGTCACCTCCCCATCTGATCTAATTATTCGTGTGGAGATAAGGAAATTCGTGGGGGGATTTAAGGAACGGCACAGAGTTGAGATGGCCCCATAAATAATCCCCGGATACGGAATCCCCGGAAATCAGTGACGCTAAGTGGAGTCAATGGGGAATTCATTGATAAATTGCATACATCAACTCATACTCCAAAATCCCTACACATCTCTCCCAATCCTTAAGAATATGCAGAACAAGAACAAGAACAAGAACAAGATGAAGAAGAAGAAAATCCAGTAATCTGAGAAAGCGGGTCTTTAAATCAACATTTTGTCATATACGTACATATATATAGTTTTCCCTTCATCTCTTCTGCTCTTCTGCATCTCTCGTTGTATGTGGACTTTTTTCAAATTTGAGGAAATGATTCATTTGCCATGGATTAAATGGATTATGTATAATGGGATTGACAAGGACAAATAGGCAGGAATTTTCCAAATGTCATTAGGTCAACTTCATCTGTTCCCCAATCTACAAACACATACACACACAAAACATTTCCTTCCTCTTTTTCTTTTTCTCTCCACCTATTTTGTGATCAATCCGTCAACTGTCGCATGTCGTCGAACGACGACTCTTTTCACTGCCTTGACTATAGGTTTAACTGAATTCGGAAATCTGAACAAGTTTTTTTCCCTTTGATGTGAATGTCAACTCTCGACTTGTGACTTCAATGTCAATGAAAAGTATATACTCGTCATATTATTATATCTGTAGGAAAGCAAAATAAGGAAAAGGAAAAAAGACACATTCTCCGTGTTCCGAATCCCCCGTATGTATAAACGCCAAATCTCTTCACATATTTTTTTTATAACAAGTCACAAAAGAGAGGAAATCTCTACTACAAGTGAAAAAGCGAAAACTCAAGACGAAAAACGGGGAAAGGAAAAGCCGACAGACGTGTGTAGATTTTCGTTTTGTACTGACTTTTATACAGAGAGAGAGAGAGAGAGCGAGAATATTGGTGGTTTTCTGTTGTGCTGTGAGCTGTGAGCTGTGAGCTTTGAGGTCTGAGAGGAATGTCAAATATTTACACAGGAAAAGTTGACTTTTTGAATTTAGAGATTGAGCCTTCAATTCCGCTGTGTGTCTCCTCCTGTTCTCTTGTGCTTCATCTGTTGTCTAGTGTCATTTTTCTTTCTCTTTCTCTCTCTCTCACTGTGTCATTAATTAATTCAACTACATATACACTCTCATGTATAAATTATAAATGACATGGCCAAACATAATTAAGATGTAATTATTGTCAAGTTTAGTAAGATCAAAATATTAGGATGAATTATGAATAGAATTAGATGGAGAGTCCATAAGTTCAGCCTTGGCGACACCGTCAGAGTCAAAGTCAAAGTCAAAGTCACAGTCTACTCCTCAAGTAATATGATAATAAATTTGAATCTAATGAATATCAAGTGGACTTGACTTTGAATAATATTCGAGACGGAGTGGAGGAGGATGACAGGAAACCCAGCCGGAATTAAAATGTCAAGAAAATACATAACATAACATAACATAAACATGAACGTAGCATAGCATGCATAGATAGAGGAAAGTGCTTGTTGTTGTTATTATTTTACAAATATTTTATTTACCAGGTTCAGTTGGCTCTGGAGTAGGAGCGTCTGTTTTGGCACTGAATTCTGACATTGTCTCCCCACCACCACCACTGCTGCTACTGCTTTGTCTTGAAAAACTCAGCCATATCTGTCACAGACAAAAAAATAAAGAAAGAAAGCGAAACCATTACAATTTACAATTTGCATGATAATAAAAATAACAATAGGGAAAAGGAGAGAGATCTTTTTATCTTCATAATGTTCTCGGATAATCCTTGAGGAAAGTATTCTATTGAAACTCAAAGTATCTGCGGATAGAATTTGTACATGGGTGGGATTTTCCCATTCACTCTGCAGTCACTGCAGAGTTTCCGGGACGAAGTGGATAAAAATGGTGGTAGTAAAATAATGATGTGATGTATGGTATTTTGGTTGGGATGGGATGGCGATTGGTTGTGGCGAATAGAAAAAAGTGTTGTGACACTTACAAGTCATAACGGAACATGACTGGAAAGAAAAACTGGAACTGGATGACTGTTAAACTTTTTTTCTTTAAAAAATCTACCTTGAGAAATGTAAAGTAGTATGGGAAGAAGAAGAAAAATAAGAAGGAGGAAAGTGTCCCATGTACATGTATGAATGTATATGCTGTCTACCATGAAATGAACCTCATTCGATTTGGGAATGCCTGCATGTGAAAATGTGAAAACTACTCTGAACTCTGACAATGACAGGAGACGGAGATGGAAACCAAAAGCCCTTTTTCCCTTACTATACTTTCCTTCGTTCTTGCTCTTCTTTCTTCCTTTCTTTCTTATCATCTTCCTCTCTCGTGTCTACTCTTCTGTTCTGTTCGGTTCTGTTCTCATCCTCCTCCTCCTTACCTTACAACTCAAAAACTGAAAAACTCAAAGACTTTTTTTATGCAATGTCAAAAAGTAAAAAGTATAGAAAATGGGAGAGGAGAAAAAAGAGGGGGGCAAGACAAGAAGGGGAAAAAGTTTACCTTCAATTTTTTATTATAATATTATTATTTCATAAAACCCACAGACTTTCCAAAAGATTCCCTAAAAACCTTTTACGACTCGTTTCCCTCTTTCTCCTGCTCTCTCTCTCGCTCTCTCTGCTCTACAAAGTCTGCGTGTTCGCTCAACCTGGAAACTCAAGACTGAAGACTGGAATTTCAAAATTGGAAATGGGGAAATGGCGACAAAATTCAATCTTCTCGTTCTCTCACTTCACCTCATCACACTAATTGCTAATTACTCTAATCGCTAAAAAATTTAATATTCGTCCTTCAGTTATCACTTACAGCTTTCAGGATTCTTCTCTCTCTCTCGCTGTCTCTCTACCCACTCCGTATTCATACTTAGTTTCGTACACAACGATGTACCATCAAAATCAACGTCACCCGTCACTCACTGTCACTACCGGATAAATTTCATGAACCTTTCCCTTTCTCTCCTTCTTCATATTAAATGGAAAAACTGTGAACACTTTCTTGGGAAGAATCGGAATTTAATTACAAAAAAAAACAACAACATTTTTCACTCCGATTCCACATTTGAATTGACGTGTACTATTTAGGATTTAGGATATTTAGAAGAGAGAAAACATATAAAATGGAGCTTACCGACTGTTGATATTTTAATGGTGGTGATTGTTGTTGACAAATGTGGGGAGTAACAATGAAGGAGAGTCGTTGATGAGGATGAGCGGATGAGAGTCGGTGAGGTGTTTTCAGAAATGTGGACATGTGACGAGTGGATATTGTGGCTCCTGTGGATCCTCCTCCCATTTGAAGAAATACAAAAAGATTACTAAAGTTGGGATTGCTACATGACGATGATGATGATGATGATGAATTTATTGGGGAACATAATAAGGCACGACGGAAAACCGAGTTGCTACTCAGAGCTCTGTGATGTTTCACCATCTTTTTTCTTCTTTATCTGAATATCTGAACAGATATTCTGCCGGTATCTGTATCTGTAGATTGTATAGGTGTGGATTTATTATTATTATATCTCTCTCTCGTGTCACCCACAGTCACAGTCGCTCACACACTCACTCCACACTCGTTAACAAATGAATAAAATCAGTCCGTTCGTCAATGAATATCTTGACCGGTAATTCGTTTTTGTTCGTTTCGTTTCGTTTCAATTCCAACGAAACTAATTCCTCATGTATATTAATTTGTAAATGCTAAAATACAAACCAACTCTCAACTTATCTATCTAATATGCAAGAGGATTCAAATTTCAAATTTCAAATTGACTGATAACACGGAATTAGACTCACAAATATCATATTGTATCTGTATTACTCTGTCGTTTGGTGTAGGTATTTAACTGTAAAGTATAACCATTTGCAATCATAACCTGTACAGCAGGAGACTGTGTATGCACAATATGCACAATGCACATGAACTACATATCAAATATCAACTATCAACTAACTGAATAATAAAACACGAACAATGACTTTTACCATGCATTAACATGTGCCTTGGAGTGATTGTACTATCACTATCGTATGTATAGATGTTGGGTGTACACGAGGAGAAGCGCATTCGCTTCTTGTTTCTACATTCTGCACTCTCTAAACTTCATACTTGTCGTGTTTAGTTTTGTTGGGTTTTTTTTTTTTTTTTTTGGTCAGCTTCTAATTATAGACGATCAAGAACACCACACCACACATCCAATTTGCACATTGCATATGTACTATACGAACGATGGGGAGGAAGGAGTCCAAGACAAACATGAGATGGAGGAGAGTGAGAGTACACAACACCAAACACACATGGAAAACGAGGAACGAACGGAGAGAGAGACACAGTCGTCCGTCGCCTGCCTCACTTGTCAGATGCACAACAGAAGTTGATGTAGATTGCAGAAACAAATGGAGAGGCCACAGAAACAACTACACTTCCACACTGTTCCTTCGTGTATGTAACATATGAGTGAGTTCACTTCTGAAATTAACTCTTCACTCGACTCTCTTTTCAGCTTTCAACTTTCCACCTCCACCTCCACTCAACTCAACTCAACACAACACATGCACACTTCCAAGTCAGTTCCCCATTTTCCACACTGTATATACAAAATTCCTCTTCTGGATTTTCTCTCTTGTTGTCGTCGTCGTCGTCGTCGTCGTCGTTGTCGTCGTCTAGTTGTTACGTGTACAACACAGAGTTGAGTTGACAAAAACACTCGTTCACTGACTCACACATCCTCGTTAAAATGTCTATGCAATCATTTTCTATCAAGGCAATTTGTCGACGTATTTCTATATTCTATATCTATACGTTTCATGGAAAAAACCACAAGTTTGACTTTAACTTTAACTCTCAAACAACAACACAGTCAATTTTACATGGGGAATGAAAAGGAAGCCGGCTTCACTTTATATATTTGCTTGGTACACAGTTCCACACTAAACCGTCTACATATACAGTTCTACACACGGACACGACACGGTACGGCACAAACATATATGTATATCTCTCCCCTATATATTAAATGTACATATATACATAAGAAATATCTATGTATAGATATATTATATGCTCTCACTTTTCCTTTTTGTGTCCAGATATGAATGTGTGGTGTGGTTAATTGTATTTGTGCATTTATATTTAATATGTGTGTTTGTATCAGGATATTTGTATTCACAATTGCAATTGTTGGTATGTATAGTCAACGTCGTGTTTAAGACCAACAGCTAATTGTAGGTTTTATTTTTCCTTGTACCACTTTTAACGAAGGAATTCCCTCATCAATAAAATATAAAATATTTTGTGTGCACTAATGCAAAGGATTCATTGATGTGCCTAAATAAATCCAGAGTTCCCCTCGTCTGCAGTTAATGAGTACACTGTGTAAATGTGTCTTCTGTGTCTTGTAATGTATATCTGTAAAATTCATGGGGATTTCAATGTTGAAGTAATTGAACTAGAAGAAGACGAGCCCGGACCATGCTGTTGGTTAAATAATAGAGACAAACAAGAGAGTAGAGAGAAAGAGCGAGGGAGAAGGAGAGAGAGAGAGAGAGAGATTCGGTTCAATGTGTATTCAACTCCCAATTGGTATTCTTGTTCTTGTAGTTTGTAGTTGGAGAGTCAGAGTCAGAGAGTGAGAGAGAGAGATACACGATTTTGTTGTTGGTTGTGGGACGGTGTGTGTGTGTGTGTGTGTTTGCTGACGGTGTGCGAATTACTCTGAAAATTCTCTTGTACTTCTCTCCGCTTTCCTTGCCAAAAATATCGAACGAACTTGGTACGCAAACTCACATGCTTTTTTTATCTCTCTCTTTCTCTCTCTCTCGTTCGCTCCCACTCTCTCCTCAGTCTGTTTCTATACTCACTCACTCTGTCTTGCTTGAAATGTGCTGCTGGAGCACTGTAGGAAAAATCTTTCATACGATTATTATATAATATTATACTGTTACATGTATACATATATCTGATATATCGTACATGATGATATTACAGTAGAGAACATGAAGAGTCTACACACTTAAATACCATCTACTCTATATATACTCTTCGAGTTATGTACAGACATTACGTTGCGGGCTTTCTACAATCTACAGCCTAAAATAGTTTTTTTCTTCTCTCTCTCTCTCTCTCTCTCTCTTTGGCTACTTGCTACATTTCCTACAGACGATGGTTATATAGTGTGTACTAGTTGCTAGATAAGTTTCCTTTGCCCATTCTCCTTTTCCCCACTTCCCCTCCCCCCTCCGCCGAAAAAATCCCCTCCCCTATGCGATTCCTTTACATGAATATGAACAATTGTTCAGTTTGGCGAAAATACTCCCAGGTTTTTATATTCATCATATTTATCCCGTTTTTTGCTCGAGTCAGAGTCAGAGTGAGAGCATATGAGGTTTTTTCCCTTTTACAAAGGTATATGTATATATGTATATATATATAGGTATGTATAAACAAGTGTAGAGTGCAAAGGGTATTTCTAACATTTTTTCTTCAATGTAAGTACTTGTATATCGTATATGTGCGTGTGTGAGTGTATGGTCGTTCGTTTTTTTATTTTGCTTGCTTTTCTTTTGGCCACTTCCTATTTCCTACCGAGATATCGTTCCCATTGAACACTCTCTGGGTACTGCAGATATGTAGGAACGAGGGACGGCGAGGGAGGGTGAGAGTGTGTGAAAGAGCGAGACATGAAAGCAATTTTTGTATAATAAAATATCCACTCTAGAGCAAAATCCTATTCTATTCTTCATCCTCAGTATCCTCACAGTCTCCTCCAAGAACCAAAAAAGAGAACATCCTAGTAAATCTCCAGGCTGTCGTGACTCATGAACAATCTCTCTCTCTCTCCCTCTCTCTCTTTTTCAAACTCTCTATCCGCTCAACAGGAAAACTACCCGGGTTTTCTCATCCGCCCATGAATTTAATTAACTCTGAATATTCATATGCCATAGTCGTGTATAGGATTCGGAATATCTGGCAACTGCCTTTACAGTTTACAGTCATTTTATATCACAAACAGTCAGTAGTCAGAAGTCAGCCGCGAGTACAAAGGACAATCCGATAAAAAAAAGTACATGATCACAACTTTTTGTTCCATTCTTTTTTATTCTTCTTTTTTGGATTTTGAATTCTTGTTAGTTTGTTTTTCTCTTTAAGCATGTCACATGTCCATGTCTATAGGGGAAGATATAATTGAAAGATTGTCAAGTCAAAAGTTAAAAAATATCCATGTGTTTTATTGTATTTACACAGGACAAACGTCTTGCTTATTACGCGAGTACATACGTACATGTAGGGGCAAACATAACAACTACAAAATAAACAATAAAAGTATGTCAATTCCAAGATATATACGTACTTAAAACATGACGACTATATAAGTACACTTACACACAATTTAATTTGTGAATGCAGCAGCGTGTGTGTACAAAATTCACAATGCTTTCGCATGCATGGTTTGCAGTTTTTTGTGTATGTGTATATGTATAGAATATGAAATATGAATCTACTATCTACTACACAACTATACACTTACAAACAGGCAGATAGACAGACAAAGCCTTTCATTCAATTCATCAATTTTCACATTCACACTTTTTCGCAGTTTTTATGTGTCCTTAATAATGACTCCTTATTAACGTAAAAGTAGTGAGAGACATTATCGTATAATATATACTTATATGAGTAATGAGTATACTCTGTGCATTCTGCATATTCCATTATCTCTGTTTGTATAGGCTCAAAGAGGTTTTTTTTTATCTCACAGCTTCAGCTATATAAAGCCATATAATCACGATAAAATTGGGTAGGTATATATACTTAATTCATAATTAGATAATTACATACATGGAATGGAATATTCAATCAATTGTGTACACACACACAGTACTTGTTGCAAAACATATCACATATGGGTAAAAAGTATGTTACAGGAAAGCTCTGCAGTATTTATTGAGGAAAGTACAAACGAAAATGAAAATGCTGTACTATTCGCATGACTCGTGTGTATTTATTACAAAATAGCTGGAATTAATCAATTATTTTCTCATGTGCTTTCTCTTTCTCTCGCTGTCTGTGGATTCTCGAATTTCCCATGAATGTTCGCTCATTCATAAGTCATAAGACAACGTAGTAACATTTAGGTATTCTGCTGTGTACCTATAGTTTGTAGTTTTGATCACACGCACAAATAATTGCCTATATAATGACTGACGATGGAAATTTAATTATATTCCATATTTTGTGTTGTCTGACAGATTATTAAATAAATTAAAATTATCTAATTGAAAATCATCGAGAATGGTTAGGTTTTTGAGGCGGGTTGATTTTTAAATTCTACACGAGGACGTTTTTGTAAATATTTTTTTCTTTTCCATTTGTCTGTTCTAAATTCTATAATAATAAATTGTATTGTTCATCAATTCATTTGATTTGACAATTCCATTTATATTTATTTAATTCAACCACATTTAAATGGATCCAGAGCCTAGTAATATACCTGTTCCTTCTACAAGTACCAACCCTGGGGATAGCAATCAGCGTTTAACATCGTTCAAGGTATTTAATTACTTGTTACTAAACAATATTTAATTCTCGGGTAATTGTTTGATTGATATAACATTTATTATTATTACTATTGTCATGTTTTAATTTAGATTTTTAATGACTGTTAAAGTTAGGGTTATTTTTGTTTAGGTACGATTGAAGTTGTTTTTTCCTTGTTTCTTGCAATAAATTAAAAAGTATGTGTCCGTTTTTAGTCATGTATATTGGAAGTAATAATTTCAATTTTTAAATGATTGATTGTGTTTTTTTATTTACTTAAATATATAGGGACCCAGGGATTTAACGCTATCAAGTTCACGTGTATCAATACCAGGAGTTCGAGGTTCTAGTGTCCGGAAATTTGTACCAAATCTTCCAGTGAAGCGAGAGAGAACTCCGGTCGTCCCTTCTAGGAATAATAGAGAAGGGAAATCGGGTCATCATGACCGAGGAAGAGGTGGTCGAGATCGTGGAAGAGGTGATCGTGGACGAGGGGATCGTGGGCGAGGGAGAGGAAAACGAGGTGGAGGCTCAGAACAATATATTCAAACAGAAGGAGCTATTTTTGCTGATGGTATTGGGGATTCGACAAAAACGAGTAAATATCCAAGAGCATCAATTTCATCAAGTGGGGGAGGAGGTGGAGGAGGAGGTGGTGGAAGTCGCAGTGCTGTTAGTTTCTCTGCTGGAGTGACCCGGAAATTAGATAAAAATAGTCCAGAACTCATGGAGACAATTAAAGCCATTTCCAATCGAAATGTCAAAACGAAATACAAGGATATACTGGGAAGTGGGAAATCATTCATTTCAGATTTAGACCAAGGTGATGAAGAGGGTTTAGAGAGAGCTGTGACGCTTCCACTTACTTCCTGTAAGTTGTTAAATTTACAAATATAATAGTACGCTACTGTTTAATCATGCTCATTATCGATAGTAATTATTTTGACAAAACAAGTTCTGAATGATAAATTGAAAAATATGTGAATTTGAAAATCATGTAGGTTTATCTCGTCTTAATGAGCCAGACACCTCTGAAGAGCCTATCACAAGATTAGCAACTGCAAGAGTAGATCTTTCAAAGAAAAAGAGAAATGGTGCATGTAGTTTTTCTTCAATACACTCAAAAGTACCACCCGAAGGGACCATTGTGCTCTTTCAACTACCAGAAAGCCTTCCATTTTTCCCTGAAACAGCGTCAACCTCGGACAAGGATAATAAAGATAACGAAGGACTACCAGGAGTGACGAAAGAGCTGTGTAAAACTATTAACGATATTCCCGAAGGACTTATTGCTACCTTTGAAACGCTCTCCACTGGAGAGTCTAGGATTGTGATGGGGGATGTTCAATTTGAACTCTTAACTGGTCAAGTACCAGGATTTTTTCAAGTAATTCTACTAAAAACAAGACTGATTTTCATTTTTTTTCTTTTAAATAGATGTATATTAATCAATTTCTCTTGTATGTTTTTCAGGAATTAATATTAGATCAAGAGGATGCATTTTCTTCTTTAGGTGCTGTCCAATATAAATATGTAGGTATTCCAAATGTTGACTCGGTATTAGATTCAAATGTCCAAAGCTAATCCTAAATAATATTTAAGTAAATAATTATAAAGTAAAGGTTATTGAAAGTAAAAAAGTTTACATCGACCTACAGGTAAAAATTTTTAAAAATAAGATTTAAGATTTCGTATTCCTCTGTGCAGTATTACGAAATTATGAGAATGGGAATTTTTTTTAAACGATAAATGCTATATACGTATGGAATATTTCATATTTTGTTGTTACTTGCATGCTATAGCTGATATATTATTATTGCACGTAGTTACAAAGATTTAATTAAGTACAATATACTATTTATGTAAACAGAGAGCACGGAAACAAACAGCAAATTATGTATGATGAAGAAAAATCAGCATTTACCATTTTTAAATTTATTTATAAATAAAAGAGTACAGGAGACTGCATCAAAGAAACATTTTGAGTTAACTGTCATTTATTAACATTCGCTACGTAGGTATTTTTATCATTATTATAGAAAAACAACTTGCACAATATTTTTAAGGTTGTGATACAAGATTATACAATTTTTGTTGAACTGAAAACACTTTTTCGGTATAGTTAAAAGAAAGAACAATGACTTATAGTAAATAACTAATTACAAGTTTGACTACGACCATCTGAAATGAGCATATGCTCGATTAGCTTCACACAGCTTGTGTAAATCTTGTTTTTTCTTTACAACACGACCCTGTAAATACACAAATTAAAATTTTGAAAATTGTTATTCTTAATAATGGTTGTAAATAAATTTCTATCATAAACATGAGCACGTACAGTATCATTAGCAGCATCCATGATTTCCCAAGACAGTTTAAGATAAAATCGAAGATCATCTTCTTTCTCTTTGGAAGCATCAATGAGCCATCTCATTGCAATAAATGTTGCTTTGTTGTCTCTGATGGGGATCGGGACAGCATAAGTGGCCCCCCCTCTTTTGATTGGCATTGTCTCTAAAACGGGTTTACAATTGTTGATAGCGTCATGAAACAATGCCCAAGGATTCAAAACAATCTGTTCTCTCTTCGCTTCATCCGTTTCCGCATAATATTTATCAAGTTGAAGTCTCTTGATATTTTCAAAACTCTACAAAACAAAACAAATACTACGATTCATTAAATCCGGGTACATACTTTATAACCATACAGGCGAAACAGATATGTTTAAATACAATTTCCTCTATTTATTTTCTTTACCCTTTCCAGTAGCTCCCGAGCTAACAATTTCATTCCTTTCCTCATAATCATATTTATAAATTTTGCGATCAGAGGGTCATGCCAACAGCTCATAACTTCATCACTCTCAGCAGCCCGAACCGGTACATGTGTTAATTGTGCAGCTTCACCCGTCTCCTGAAGTCTCTTTTGATCTTCGTCCCGGTAAATGGGATGAAGGAAATATTTTGGATAAACACTTGAACATTTTAAACTTGAATGGAGTGACCGACGACATTCTCTTTGAATTACCCCTTGACCGTAAATATTCCCTAGATTATAACTTCTACAAACTAAACTTTTTAAACTCATTTTTCCTCTATATTGTTTAAATGAACAAACCTCACACAACTATTAACCCTCTTTACTAAAACAAATGGCTTTAATTTCTAGCTTTTTTCTCCCAAAAATCCAGAATCCAGAAAGACCCGAATTTTTCTGCTTTGAAAACTCGTGCAGTGTCCTCGTTTTCAAGGATATCATCGCATCTGCAAATTTACTCACATTAGGGGCAAAAACATTTTAACATTTTCATTCCTCATTCCACACTTTTCTTCCTTTTAGCTTTGACTCGCTAATTGACGAGAAATGTAATTTCCAATTCTCCTCTGTAAGTACATGTACATGAAACGGTTACATTACAAGTTATGCGACATTTATTTTATTCATTTTTATTTTGCCTTCATGAGAATAAGGAAAGAAAGCGACAAATTAAAGTCCTCTGTGTTTGTGTTTGCATTCCGCTATAAATAGTAAAGAAAAGTTGAAAAAAGGAGCAAAAATAACTTTTGAGACGCACATGAAATGTAGCATTACAATTTAATTATTTGACGTAATTATTATTATCTATAGACAAGATATTTTTTTTGTGACACATCTCAAAGGATTTTTACATTTCGCTCTTGCTCATCGTATGCTAGGTGTGTATATGTATATGTATAGTATATATAGGAAAATAAATGCATTTTCTTGAGGAATGTGTACATATTTTACATTTAATGTAGTCGTGAGATCCCGTTGGCTTTTTTCGACTGGCACTAGTGACTATATGTACACATGAGCAATGAGAGACCTACATGGAGCCTGGGGCAAGATGGTTCATGACCGGTCCACGGTCTCGATTCTCTATCCACCTTAAACCCAAGGTATATATATACAACAATGAAGAAGAAAAAGAAGAAGAAACTGATGCTCACATATACACACACCTGTATATGTATTGTATCAAAATATCTATAGGTTTTTTGTATGTGTATAAGTTATTATAAGTTTACCTTTCACGTACCTTTACCTTCTTGAATCGTCACACTTACATTCACTCGCCCAGCCAACCAATTCTTCCTCGTCTTCATATCTCATAATAATAATATCTGTATAACCATACAATAATAATAATAATAATAATATTCTTCTCTGCTGTCACATATTTTCTGTACAGCGCTCTGTCAGTTTTCTACGATATTTATATTAAATATCAAGCTATTTAAATTTGTACTATCAAGCCTTAAATAATTACGATTTGTACATGCAGTTTTCAAGTGTATATAATTTTTTCTCCATCAAATTGTAAATAATCGAATATCATACAGCGTCTCTGCATGCAAAAAATAATAGCAACGTACTTACAAATTGTGGGAATAAGAAAAGTTAAGTAATTGTGTGTATGTGTTCTATATTTTATTAAATTGTTCTTGCACTGCGTGTAAGTGTGTGTTTGTGTTAGTGTTAGTGTGTATGTGTTTACGGTGGAAAAAATGGAAAATTCTCTCAGACTTTGTTAAGATATTTTCTCATGATATCCCCATTGTGAATCATTCCGAAAACGTATTATAATTATCATTTACAAGTTGAATGTGGTTCGTGGGAATGAAGACGAAATGCAATCATCAACAATGCAATAATAATAAATAATTCTTCACGTAAATACACATAGATTGCCCGACGAATGAAATGAAAACGACAAGGACTTTTAATCTAATTTATCATAGTAAATATTTTATATGGTAAATAATAATAAAAAAACAAAAGGAGCATTGTGCATTTAGTAGTTGGAAACTAACTTCACTTTTAAAACAACAACAAAAGTTAATCCTCATCTGAGCTGTGAGGAGAACGAAAGAGAGAGGACGGCAAGATGAAATTCCAATTCCACTCCAACACTTTCATCACCGCCTTAGTTTTAATCTTAAATACAGCTCAACGTAAGTCCTACACTATATACATATATTATATTATTTAGGTATGGAAAATTAAGGGATTTTATTATTATTATTATTGACAAATCTGGTGCAATTGTGGCATTTTTTCCAGTGTGTTGCGGGAACAAGCCACCGTTTTTCACAGCGGATTTGAGTAATCATGTAATAGCAGAAAATACCCCCGTGGGGACAGTCATTTACACCCTCAAAGCTCAAGATCCTGAAAACTCTCCACTCAAATTCGGTCTCATGGGGACGGATAAATTGACGGTGGATGAGAAAACGGGACAAGTCACCATCGCCAAACCCATCGACAGAGAAGTATTTAATTCATCTTCATTATACACCACCCAATTTAATTTACAATTTAATTGACTCTCGTATTAAATTAATTCTTTTGTGTTCTCTTTGTGTAACTATTCAGTCCGCAACACAATTCAAGCTGAGTGTGACGGTGGAAGATGTGGTGGATAATAACGAAAATAATTTAGTTACCGTCCCTGTCAAAGTGGATGTGAGCGATGTTAATGATAATTCACCAAATTTCGAAAACCAAGTAAGAAAAAACACTGAAAAATCTGAAAACACAGTACATTTTCTTTACGCAAGTTCTTTTTTTAGTATGATGGTAATATACGATAAATGTAATAAGACTGCTCAAATCATTTCATTTTTGAATAACACGTTTCTTATAGAGTTCTTACGAAAATTTGGAAGTGTCAGAAGAAATGCGAGTGGGATCCAAAGTTTTGTCAGTGTCCATCACAGACCCTGATATGACTGGATTTGCTCTCACTCTCAATTGCACAGCAACTATTCAGGTGAATACACACAAAAAAAAAATCAAATTGCTTTACAAGGATCTCTTAATGTTTGCAATGTACCTATGTATGTATGTATGAATGAAATGTGTATTTGCTTACATGTAAATAGTCTCCCGAAGCTTGCGATGTTTTCCCGATTGAAATCAAAGAATCATCAGCAGGGAATCTGAGAGCTGAGATAAGACTGGGAACCAAATTAGACTACAACAAAAGATCCCTCTATCAATTCGTCCTCGCTTCATCTGTAAGATTGATCAATCCATCAAAGGATTTTATCCTTGCAATAATTTTGTACATATGGATCTAATGCTTAATGTACATTTAGAATACAATATAATATAATGGAATAGGATGGAGAACACGTGAGTACAGCCAGTGTTTTGATACGTGTGAAAGATGTTCAAAATACAGCTCCCATTTTTATGGGTTCCATGTCGGGGCGAGTGAGTGAAGATGCAGCCGTTGGATCTCTCGTCATGATCATTCAAGCTCGTGATGGTGACCTCGGCAAACCACGAAATGTCAAATTATCTCTTCTTACCAGTGAGTTCAATCATTTTGGTTACCTACATGTGTTCTTGTTATTTTATACTAATACACCTGTACCGGTGTTAAAATGGAGAAAGATTAATTGTCCTTATTATTATTATTATTATTACTATTTAAAATTTGTCTAGATCCTGGAGATTGTTTTCAATTGGATAGTCGAACGGGGCATTTGAGCACAACCAGACCGCTGGACAGAGAAATCCTTGGGAGTGTCCTCACGATGCAAGTGAAGGCTCAAGAGATTTTACACAGTGATGAGATTGCGATAACGAAACAAGCAGATATTGATATCATGCAAACAACTGCCAACATTACCGTCCTCATTGATGACGTGAACGATTTCCCTCCGAAAATGAATCGGAAGGAATTCTACACAGAGATTGATGAGAATACACCGATTGGAACTCCGCTGGCGGATTTAGACATGGAAATTGTAGATCAGGACACTGTGAGACTCTTTTATACATAATTTATTCACCTAAATGAACTAAACAATTTTCCATTTCAATGTGATTTTAATTAAAGGTATGGTATGGTATGGTATACGATTTACATGAAAAAATATTTGTCCATTTCCACAGGGAACATTTTCCGACTTTACACTCCGTATTGATGGTCCGCTGGCGGATTTATTCGATATTGAACCGAAATTTGCAAGTGGGAGTGCTCGTCCAGTCATTCGCATCAAAAAACAATTTGATTTTGAAAACCCGAATGAGCGGAAATTCCTCATTTTGGTCATAGCACAAAACGTGGAAGAGCCTCAATTATTCTCAACGGCTACAATCACGGTAATTGAATGGAACACTATATTTCTACATTGCCTTGTTAAACTTTCCCCAATTAAATCATCAACATATGTAACTGGTTTTGTTTGTTGTCTGCGTCTGTCTGTGTTTCAAAATCCTCACAGGTTGTAGTCGCGGATTTAAATGACAATTCCCCGGAATTTGAAAGATCCGTGTACACAATTTCCATTCCGGAGTCTTCACTCCCAGGAACTCAAATTGGTTCGATAGTTGCTCAGGATCCAGACTCAAAGGAATTTGGAACAGAAGGGATCCTCTATCAATTGATTGGGAGTGGAAGTAAAAAGTTCAATGTGAATCCCAAAACAGGGGATATTTTCATTGCGGAATGTGTGTCCAACTCCACTTCCGCTTCCTCCACCTCCGTCACAGCCACCAATTGTCTGGACTATGAAACCCAGAAAACCTATGATCTCCTCTACATGGCGAGTGACAGTTACAAGGCAGAGGGTTTCAGTAAGTCCCTCGTTCCTCTTCAAATCCTCCTCACGGACAGTAACGATTGGAAGCCCACATTCCGAGGGAAATATCAACGAACCCTCCTGGAGAACTCGAGACAATTCGAGCCCAAGTTCTTCGTCACCGCACACGATGTGGACAAAACAGCAGTGATTGCCTATCGACTCATGGATCCATCCCCACCTCACTTCAAAATCGACCCGAACACGGGAGAAGTCCTCATCAAGTCCTTGACGAATGTGGGTCTCCCTCCGGGAAACTATAGTTTCAAAGTGGAAGCCACGGACAGTCTCTACAAAACCAACACGCTCGTCATCATCAACGTGACGGACATCAATAACAATTCCCCCACGTTCGATGGAAATGTGACCAGAAGGGAAGTGACGGTGGCGGAGAATACTCCACTCCAAACGATCGTCACCAAAGTGAAGGCGTCGGACTTGGATTTGAGTGCGAACGGACTCGTGAGCTACACGATTGACAAGGGCTCCTACGGTTTCTTCACCATCAGTCCCACCACTGGGGATATCAAACTGGTGAGAGCCCTCAATACTCACGTGAAACCCACTTTCGAGTTGTTTGTGACGGCATTTGATCATGGGACTCCACCCCTCCGAACCACCACCACCATCCAAATCAATGTGGACAATGTCTATCAACCACTACCCAAAATCTGGCCGACAGTCCAACGAGTTCAAGTCTCCGAGTCCGCTCGACCTGGTGACATTGTGGCTCAAATCACAATCAAATCCCATCATGATCATAACAATAATAATAATAATAATAATGACAAGAACAAGGACAACAATGAGAATGATAACTCGGACCTGGACGATCAAAAACTCAAGTTCCAATTCGTCCAGCCTGTAGAGGCCCGGAATGTGGACAATAAAGCTGTGAATGACTTGACTTCCTTCCCGGATTGGTTCTTTTTGGATGAGAGTGGTCGAGTGATTGTGAAGGGAGGATTAGAGCGAGATATTGCCACCGCTTTGAATTTCACCATCATGCTCACTTCGGATCAGTCACTACCCGGAGCCAAGGAATTTGGAACTTTGGTTCTCACCCTATTTGAAGTGAATGAGCTCCCTCCAAGAGTTGAAGACATGGAGATTGAGACGGATGAGGAATTACCTCCAGGCATGGCCATTTTGACATTGGAAGCAGAAGATCCAGAGGGTGGTCACATCTCCAGCTATTTCGTTCAAGAAGGCTCCGAATATATTAGCATTGATAATAAAACTGGGGAGATCAAAGTGGCTGGGCGACTGGACTATGAGGATCGTCCCATGTATAATTGTACGGTGGTGGTTGTGGACTCGGGAGTCCCTCAACTATCCTCCACCGCCACCATTGCCATCCATCTCCTCAATATCAACGACAACAATCCTTCATTCAATCAAAGTGAATATACTGGAGAGATTGAGGAGCATTCTCCGGAAGGGACGCTCGTCACCACGGTTTTTGCATCCGATGCAGATGGGGACGTCATCTCCTATGAAATCCAACCTGGCCCGTATTCCCGAGCATTTAAAGTGAATCGACTGGGGACGGTGGTGGTGAGTCGAGAAGGGCCAGTCCTCATCGATCGAGAGAATTTAAAAGAACCTGGATTCATTACGATCGGGATTGGAGCAAAAGACTCTGGACGGATTGGCTTTGCTACCATCCGAATTCGGATTCAAGATATAAATGATGTCCAACCCAGTATGGACCAGAAAAATTATCATATGAGTGTCTATGCTCCATTGACGACGAGTCAACAATTGTTGAGGGTGGGGGCGACGGGTGGGGATAGCCCTGGGACGGATCGAATCCATTTCACCATTTTATCCGGCAATGAAGAGCGGATTTTCTCCATTGATGAACAGTCTGGAGTGATTCGAGTGAGTCGAGCATATGATCAACCGGGGGATTTCCGTCTTGTGATCGAAGTGACAGACATTGAAGAGGATTCAAAGAGCTCCAGTGAGCGGAGAAGTAGCAGTGAGGAAAGGGAACAGAGTGAAATTGAAGACAAATTTAAAAATAGTACAATGAGCAATAATAATAGTAAGAGGAAATTGAATGGTCATTATGATCGAAGTGGAGTTTTTATTCAAGTACTCAAAGGGAATTTCAAACGACCCGAGTTTACATTCCCAAATAAAGTGAATTGGACTCTGTCCACTCCCGAGTCGGATTTTAAGGAAATTGAAGAGTTCTCAAGTGGGGGTTACTCCAAACAAATTGGGCAGTTGCTTGCATTCGATGGGGATGATGGAGAGGCAGGGAAAATTAGTTACTACTTCAAAGAGGGTGACAATCTCGTCACGGAGACAGATAAATTCCGTGTGGAGACAGAGAGTGGGAAAATCTATCAAATTGCACCTGTGGATCGGGAACAAATGAATGCATATAATCTGTTGGTGGTGGCCAAGGATGGTGGGGAACCCGTCTCGGCCATGAATCATCACGTCCTCACCGTCCAAATCCTGGACATTGACGATCATAAACCCAAATTCCGACTGGACCAACGACACTACAATTTCTCCGTCAAGGAAAATTCATTGGATAATAGTTTTGTGGGGCAAGTGAATGCTTATGATGAGGATGAAGGAGGGAATGCACAAATCTTTTACTTTTTAGCATCCGATGAGGCGAATCGTTATAAAAATGAGGATATTAAAGTCGACATTAAGACTGGGAAAATTTATACACAAGCCATTTTGGATAGGGAGCGAATCGAGTGGTATCAACTCTTTATCCGAGCCTCGTCTTCCCCCATTTTCAATGTAATGCCATAATAATATTTTTAAATTTTTAAAACCCATAATAATACATATTTGAATCCCAGGTAAAAATAATAATAATTATTATTATTACTTTAATTAAAATACCGGACTTTTCAATGATTTGCATATAGAAAACGGCGTATCGACTCACAGCAGATGATGCAGCCAAGGATGAATCCGTGGCTTTTGTAACAATTAAAGGTACAGAAGTTTTCCTTAAAAAAAGATTCTACATTTTCCTCAATACTTTGTACTAATTACTAATTTAAAAAACAAAAAAAGAAATTAAAAAATGTTAATGAAGGATTTTTCCATATTGATTCATATAAAAAGTGACGGACGAGAACGACAATCCAGTTCGTTTCAGTCAAAAACAGTATTACGCGGGGATAAATTCCGAAGCGGAACCCGGACGAGAAATCTTGACTTTACAAGCGGAAGATGCAGATAGTTTGAGTGAGAATTTCATTCACTACTCTCTCCTCGGCTCCAATTTGGTTCTAGATGAATTTAAATCCGGAGGCTCCGTCGTTCCATCTCCATTCCGAGTGGATGAGATGACAGGACGATTGACCATTTCCTCCACATCTATGCGACAATACAGTGGCGGTAATAATCGATTCCTAGTGAAAATCGGTGCTCGAGAAACGATTGCTCCATATTATGAGGACAGTGCTCAAGTTCAAGTTTGGGTGGTGGAGAACTCTCAAGAAGTCATCCTCACCGTCAAATCCCCTCCAGAGAAAATGTTGAAGGAGAGCCTCATCGACGTCCTTTCCAACATCACCAATTCTTTGGTCCTCATCAATAAAATCACTCCACACGTCTCCGAAGATCTCAATGTGAATCAAAATTGGTGAGTGGACATTGGACATGTCTTTATTCACATTTCCATTGGACTATTAAAACATGCAAATATACAAATAGGAAAATATATGTGGGAATTGTTTTTTTTAATGAATGATTTTTTTTTTCAGGAGTGATGTATTTGTGACGGCAGTGGACAAGAAAACGTCACAGATCCTCCCAGTGGGTCAATTCCTTCAAGCATTAGATTTGGGTCATGATCGTTTGAGATCAGATTCCAATTCCCCATTGGAATTATACAGTGCCGTCCCAGTTTTAGGAGCTTCAGATTCGGAAGGGGAATATTTTTTTAATAATCGAGATTCCTTTGATACAGCCTTTGCAGGGCTCGTCGCTCTCGTGGCTTTACTCTGTATGGGACTCGCAGCCATCCTCGCCGTCTGCTGTTGCCTCAATAGACTTTACTCCAGGTAAGCATTTCTATTTCATTTCATTTCGTGTTTAATTTAATTAAAGAGGGAGAGAGAATGAATGAATCACGTTCAATTACTATTGATATTGATATTGATCGTTAATGTGTGTGTGTGTGTGTGGATTAATTTGGTGTAAAGTGGGCGATCGGAAGAGGAGCGACTTCATGGTGGACTAAAATACCCATTGCATAATGCTGAAAGTGTTGGAGCGAGTCCAACGATGGGTCGACATGGAATGAATCAACAGCAACCGGACATGATGGAAGATTTAGCGACGGATAACCCACTTTGGATCGATCAGTAAGTCTCCATTAACCATTTCCAATCAACCATTCACTTTAATTAAACAACGGCTAATGGCTAATGGCTAATGATGTGTGTGGAAATTGATATTTGGGAATTTTTTGTATGCATATAGTAAAATGAAGACTTATGAAGAGCAGGAACTGACAATGCAAGTTGCAAGTGAATTGGATATTTCGAATAATACGGATGATGGACGAAGTATGAATAATGAGTCTGTACATAATAATCGAATGATTCAACCACCACCAAGACAAAACTCCCCACAATTCTCACATGCTTATGCAACACTTCATCCCCCCACAAGTGGTCAACGACAAGACAGCATGCTCGCTGTTCATCTGTAACCAGCATTCAAGCATATGAATTAAGAGTATTCCAAATCCAAAAGACTCGCACAAACACAAACAAAAACACACTATTTTTACCTTGCGACAGAGCAGAGCAGCGAGAAGAAGAGAGAAGAGAACATTAAATTATTATCAAGTGTATTTATATTTTGTCAAATAAACTATAAAGTTAAATTATTTATCGCAATAATAAAGTCTAGTGTAATGTTAAAATACCTGGGCTCACGTGTTTTGTTGCCATCCATGTGGAATCATCATCAAGACAAATCTTTATTAACTACTCGACAAATTGCAAATTGTAAATTACAAATTGTCTGGAAACTCAAACATTTAGATACAAAGGGATGATGATAATGATGATGATGCTGACGAGGCATTTTAATGGTAGGAAATGGTCCATTGATCTTTCTGTCACACTGTCACAGGGAGTTTTCTCCTTGGTATAGTTTTTGTTTGAAAATCTGGATATAAAATAAGAGAGAGAGAGAGAGCGTTGAAAAAGGCAGCAGGGGGGAAAATGTAGAAAAAGTCGTTGTGTACGTGTATATGCGTGTGAATTTTGTCTAGTATGTGAGTTTTATCGTCACTCCTTCATTCGACTTTTTATCTTTAATTAAGAGGAAAAAGAAGAGGGGAAAAGTTTTTCAGTTTCCAGTTTCCACTCAACTAGAACTTATTAGAGTTGAAATGTGGGAGAAAGTCAATAACGAATTTTCTCTCTCCAGAAATGTGAAAGTGAAATCATTTGCTCTCTCTCTTCATCTCTTGTTTTCTCTATCTTGTTCCACTTTACTCGAACAAATTCCCTGTATATTCCGTCCCATTTGATCGTCATTCGACCGTAGTCGTTGGTAATAGAGGTAGTCGTCGTCGAGTTAGCGACAGAACCTTGAGCCGATAAAAGGCACACGACAAAGATATAAAACGACGACCGTGTACACAAATGGATTTGAAGATGGAAAAACTAAGAGAAAGAGGAAGAGAAACGGGAAAAGAATTAGTCTTTTCCGTTTTTGCCAAAGAGAAGAAGATGAACAAGAAGGGAAAGAAAAAATTAATTTGAGAGCTAAAAGTGTAAAGTTTCAAAACTTTTTTACGCTCTCTCTTCTCCAAACGGAAATCCAAATCGGAATGTTCAGGCTAGCGATAAGAAGAAAAAACAGGGAAAGAACAAGTCGTGTTTTTTTATACAATCTCTCTCTTTCTCTCTTTTCTTTGTTTCCACAATTAAAATATTTTACCATTTTCCCATTTCGTATTATTATTGCATATAAACTGTATTCTATTGTAAAAATGTGTAAAGTTTTGAAGGAGAAAGTATTTACTGTATTTTTTAATAAATGTAGCGTAAATTGAGTGGAATGGAAATTTCTTTACTTAATTAGTTGCTCAATTCCGTTCCGCTTTTCATATTTTTTTACCCTCATTTTGCTTTCGTATTTTGTCTGTGTACATATCGTACAGTGTGATTTAGCATTTGAGCCTCAAATATGGTAAAAAAACAAGAAAGAAATGAAGACCGAGTAGATATTTTATACGATAATTCCGACGCATTATTTCTCCTTGTTCCCCAAGAAGAAGAAGAAGAAGAAGAAGAAGAAGAAGATGAAGAAGAATTCATAGGAGCGAGAAATGACGGCATGCACGTTGTATGTATTGCATGCATATGGATTTGGTTTTTGGCTTTCTCGGTTTTCCACGGCCAGCATCGTGATGTTGATTGAGTGGGTTTGATGACAGACTCCTCGGAGGAACAAGAGACTGCTCCTTTTTGTGGTGACTTGATTCCACAAATCTTCTCTCAGTCGTCATCAGTCAAAAAGGTATCAAATTAGCAATGAGGATGTAGAGAGAAAGAGAGAGAGAGCGAGAGAGATTCATATTACACGGTCGTCTCGTCTACACACGCACATTTCTCTATTAAATAATATACATTGGGACTTCCATAGGGAAAGTAATACACGCACGCATTATTCATTTCTGCCTACAGTCAAAGTTAATTGACCATGAAGCTTTCAACTCCATTCACTCTCTCTCTCCATTCTTTATTTTCATTACAGTCTCGCCAAAAACTTGACTAAATTATTCACGGAATCCCAACCATATAATATAGCCGGAGCCGCGTGTTTGTTCCCTTGAAAAATAATAATTCAATCAAAAGACTCGTCGTCAAATCATGTTGATGAGGACGAACAAAATTTGGTTTTATTCGGATATTTTTCTTTCAGAGTATATTGAAAAGATTCTCAGAATCTCTGGAAAATTCAGAATTTTCTCCTTTTTACATAATACAGATAGATATTTGCATTTTCACATTTGTTTTTCAGTTTTTTGACTTTGGCACAGGATATCGAGTTATAATTCGGGTGGTAATACTTTTTAGGTATATATCTTAGGAATGAGGAATTTCGGGACGACATAAAGAGAAAAGAGAGCTCAATATTTAGTATAATTAATGTATATGTTTATATTTTATTGGATAAAGTCATTGTCAGGTAGATGAGAGAGAGAGAGAGAGAGAAAGGAGTCAGAGAGAAGTTTGATCACAGAGTAGAATCTGAAGGTGATTTCGATCATGACAACATGTCTGGACGGTCGTTTGCGTTGGAGAGATGGCAAGAAGTCTCACGTTACCTGTCAAAGTCCCCACACAATAATACAATTTACAACTTTCATTTACTCACTCTATTTATTTTACATACATACGAAACGAATCCATACAACCAGAATATTCTCTATAATTGTTTTGTATGTACAGTATTGTATATTGTATATTGGATTTACTTGCACAGCTCGTCAATTCGCCATTCCCTCCCATTGCCTTCACACCTAGGACTGTCATGGAGAAACCTGGACGACCCGTCAGTCTCATCAGTATCGAGTCCACTAAACGAACAACTGCCATCCGAATCTATACAAATGTACAAAGTTACAAAATTACAAAGTTTGCACATTAAAATCAAGGACAATAATTTTAGAATTTACTTCGAGTATACAATATCTGTAAGTATGTATATTAAAGTACATCCAGCTGAAAAATATGCAACTCTGGGAATTCGAAGAAAACTCCCGTTTCTCCATTGCACAACTCATTTGTTTTCAAACTGTTCAAGGTTAAAATCCCAAAAAGTTTGTTTACGATACATTTAAAGTTTAAAGTAATTGTGTATAGAGAAAATATAGATCGTCCTTTTTACATGGTGTGAATAAATAAATAAAATAAAAGGACAACCAGAGTGAACGAGGGAAACTCTCAATAGAAAATTATAAATCTCTTGCACCCACACAGACAATGCATGCACCATATTAAAGAGGATGCACGTATACTCAAGAAAAACTAACAATAAGACTTATTGAATAAGTACTTACACTACAATTTCAATAACGTTTATTTACATAATAATATATCCATGCAGAAAATCCCGTCAATGGCCAATCAAAATTTTATGAGGAATAAAAACAAACAGAGTCAGGAGGAAAAACTCAGAGTTTGTAATTATAACTTAGGTACATGCGGATGGATTTAGTGAGGTACATATATATCTGTAGTATAGGGAATGAGAAAGTGGAGGGGGGAAGAAGCAGATGTGTAATATGTGTATGAGCAAAAGGAGAAAGTGGAATATAGATTGAGTATTTTGATGGTGGGGGGCCATTAAGATAAAAAGTTGATGAGGGAGAATTAATGGGACAAAGTTGAAGATGGAATCCAAGTTGATAAAAATAACTGTAATAATAATAACAGTAATAAAATAAAATCAAAAAAATGTTTTTCTAATGGTTTCTCCATGTGCTTTTGCAATTTGAACTTGACTCTGTCTGACTCTGACTCTGATTCTGATTCTGACTGTGCAGGATTTTGTTTGTAAGGGTGATTATAAAAAAAACTGTGTGGGCTTTCTTTCTCTTTCTCTCTCTGACTGATTATCCTTGATTTATGTGAGTACATGATTTGGCGGACGTTTATTTCTCTCCCTAATATTTCCAGCCAGGATATACCTCCAAAGCTCCATGACTTAATGACGACGATCATACTAATAAAAATATGGGTAATGTAAAATGTAAAGAAGGAAGGGGTCGAGGTAAATAATAATGAAAATAAAAAAAGAGAGGAAAGTTATACTTCAGCTGAGCGATATCCATATAGCCAGGGATTGAGGAGGATGCTGAGAAGAATGGGGAAAGCAGCCGCGGCTCTCCAGTCTTCATCTTGAAGGATCCGCATTCGAGCAAAATAGTCGAGGAGAGCGGAAATACAAATGGGAGCCCAGGAGAGGAAAAAAAGGGTGAGGATGAGAGCAAGTGTGAGTCCATATCGATGATGATGAATGGAGGTGTCGGTGAGGGTATTGTGACACAGTCCACCCGCATTCAATGACACTTCCACCGAGTAAATGGCTCGAGCATGAGAACGAGCCACCACATAAATATAACCATAGCACAATACAGCGACGAGGAAAGTTGGGATAAAAAGTAGAATTGTCAACCAACTGATGATGATCACTGAAACACCCACTCCCTTTTCTTCTCCTTGCCGTATTCTTATTCCACCTCCTTCTGGAATCTCCTCCGAGGAGTCAGATGATGAGGATGAGGATGAGTCTGAACTCATTCCAAGTCCAAATGTTACGAGTCCAATGACAATGGCCAATAGCCAAGAAGTCATCACAAATCGATGAACATTTGTCGTCGTCACGAAATGATTGTAGCGGAGTGGTTGAGCAACCGAAGTGAATCGGTCCAAGGAAATGGCTCCCACACTCAAAATACTCACTCCACATAGGATGACGAGGAGTGGCCCTAGAAATGGAGCCATCGACAATGGAGAATTGGAGGAGAGCAGTTCTGGAGAGAGTGGAGACAACGACGAGGATTGGAGTGGGAACGTCAGAGTTTCTAATTCCATTTCCATGTTCTTATTGTTGCTGTTGCTGTTGTTGTTGTTGATATTTGTATTCGTCGTGGTTGTAGTTGCAGTTGTCGTTTTGGAAGTAATTGTAGTAATTGTGCTCGTCGTATTATTATTCCGAGTGTAGTCTGTATAGGATGGAGACGACAAAGTCGATGACGATGACGACGACGACGTCGAAGAAAAGGATTGGTGATAAATGACGGCGATGGGGAGACAGAGACCGAAAAGACCATCAGAAAATGCGAGGGAAACAATAAGCAAGTTTGATGGTGTTCGAACTCTTTTGAATTGGAACCAAGCAGCCACAATCAACAGATTGGACATGACGATGAAGGGACTAGTGATCAGGACAATTATCGTGACGAACGTCTCTACCACCATTTCCCCCCTACAAAACACACTGCTCCTAATCCAATCACATCCCCCCATTCACTTCCCCACGTTCTCCCTCCACTATCATCCTCCGCCAGTCACCCCCTGCAACAAACAAACAAACAACAATAAATATGTATTTTACACCCATCAATTTCACCACATGTGCCTACAAAAAATACTGAAATGCCCGGATTTTTTTGGACATTTCAACTAAATATTCAAAATTGAAACTCCTTGCATGATTTTCCTGGGATGTTTTGTAAACAACGTGCTTCTTTCCCCATCCTGTTTCCACTAAAGTTATTTTGCTACATACATTTGAAAGAGTAAATGCACAAGTTTGAGGTAGATTTTGGGAAGGAACTGAGTAGACACGCCCCCCTTTCCCCAAGTGCTCATTGTAATTATTTCAAGTCTCCATATGTGTGTGTGTGTCTGTGTATTTGTGGCATTCCGGTCCAAATATCAGGAGAGTATGTACACTGATGACTGGAGACTGGAGACTGGAGATTGGTGAGTCATGAGCGTATCGAATGAATGAGCAGGAAATAAATAGACCCTCCAGCTCTTTCATTACCGCGACTAACCGAAGAGGAGCTCTCATTTCCAAATAGAAATTGAAACATTTTCAAATTCAGACCCACAGATTCAGAGAATGAGAATGAAAGAATGAAAGGACTCAGACATGAGAAATGAAACACGTCTCATTTTCATTTCATTGTATTTTGTTTGTACGATACATGTCTCTGTCTACTGCGGTGTATCCTCCTTTTGATTCTCTCTTTCTCTCTCCCTCTCTTGCCTTTTCAGGCTCTGTCTATTTCTATTTCTATATCGACTTGGATGGTTACGATCTCGATTATATACAGTATACACTTATAATAGGAAAATATCAACATGAACAACAATGACACTGACGACTCGATGCCAATAGCAATGCCAAATGCCAAGTTGTAAAATAAAAGGTAGAGAATGAAAGATCGTCTATACACGATGATGATGAGAATTGGAAAAAGACGAGAGAGAAAAGGAGGAAAAGACCAAGCGTGAAATTTTTATCCCATCATGTGAACATTCATCAACTATAAGTACAAGTCTCTCACACAATGTCCTATGTAGTCAACTCGCGACTTTTTTTACGCGTTTGTTCTCTCTCTCTCTCTCTCTCTCTCTTTCTTTCTTTCTCTCTCCTTCTCATTCTCTTTGCCAAAGTTTCCACTTACACCATACAACTCTCCCTCTTTACTCTTTGTCAACTGACACTCCACTCAGCTCTCAGGTCTCTCTCAACTTTCCCCAAAACTCTCCATTGATTTTGATATTTTAACAGAGTGAGAGAGGAGAGGAGAGAGAGAGAGCGAGAGAGAGAGAAAGTGAAAGAACTAAAGACACAAGAGAAACTTCCATGACTAAACTTTCATTTCCAGTTCTATTGCCAGCTTTAAGAGTTCCCCTTTCTCTTTCCCTGCCTTCTCTCTGCCGCCTCTCTCTCTCTCTCTCGCTCTCTCTCTCATTCTCCATCTCTCACTCTCGCTTCCTCCTCTCCTTCCATGGAATTTCAACTGGATTCAAAACTGAAGAGACTTTGACCAGGAGAAAGTGGAGAAAGGAGAGAGAAAGTCTGGGTGGAAAAGTTGGAATTTCTCATCATAAAGTGATAACTACAATTTACTCATATAAATTGCACTATATATTAAGTATAACTTTTGTCTTTACTCTCTGTCTGCTGTTTTCTCGGTTCCCATGAATGAATTAGAAAAAAAATATGGTGACGTCTCTCCACGCCCGCCCCGCCATCATTAAGACAAAGAGGAAAAGTCGGAGTGAGTCCAGGGAAGTTATGCATTATATTATATTATATTATAGTACTGACTAACTGGAAGGAAAGGGAGATTGGGATGTGTTATGTTGGTGTGTACTAAGAAAACTGAAATTAAATGCGTTTCATATATATGATCAGACATTGCACACAGTTTGGGGCTCTAATACTTGACAAATTAACATTGTCCTCGAGAGAAATCGTAATTTACACAAAGTAATTTCTCAAATCAGATTTCTAATTTGTCCAAGTCAACTAAAAAGAGATCCAAGATTGTTTTGGCATCAGGTAGAAAATCTGGAAATGACACATTTTCTATTTCCCATTTCATTTCCATTTCCATTTTCATATTCGTATTCTTCATTTGGAGAATTGAGTTTTTGAGAGATTTGAGTTCCTTTTCTCTTTGAATTTCACAATTAGATACCAACTTGCCTTAAAGCATAAAACATGAAACGAACAAGATTCTATTCATTTTTATATACATATTCGTACATACATGGAAATATGGATGTACGAGCCTTTTTTGAATAATATTCCCATTTGTATCTGTGAGGACTTGAACATTTTGAACGTTGTCGAAAATTGAAGGTTAGAGTTTATTTGCTCTCGTCAGATTTTCATAGAAATCGGTGGGTTAATGGGAATTTGATAGTCATAATAAAGTAGAATAATCATGCATGGTTCAAGTCCAATTGGAAGGTCGAGAGAGAGAGCGAGTAAAAGGAAAGTGAAAGCTTTTATCTTCGCATGAGAATTTGATTCATCTTCCATGTGATTGGTTTCACATTTTACCCATTTACCCACTTGCTCATTTACTCATTTACTCTCGATTCTCGAGTCTCGGATGTGGAATTTCGACAGTCGACAGTCGCCTGGGTGGAAAGTTGTCTTTTCAGTTTTAGCATATGTGTGTGTGTGTCTGCATATGTCTGAGTGTATCTGATCGTGAGTGTGTGTGTGTGTGTGTGTGTGGGAGCATAAATCATAATATCTAATAAAATATGTAGAATAATACAAAGTTGAGTGGAATACGTGAAAAGACTGTCTGGACTACCAAGTACGAAATAAACGCGAGTGAATAAAATCAAAACCGGGCCCTATTTTCTGTTTTCTATGCGGCTCCATTAGAATTTAGACTCGAACGAACATATGGAAAATGGTAAATGGTAATGGGGGAAGCAAATGAAGAGAGTTCTGTGTGTTTTGTGTGGGTACGGAGTACGTAGGTATACGCATTCTATATTCTATATCCACACTCATTTACAGTTAAAGTCCTTGATCCTTCACGTACAATTTCACTTCAATTAACTCTCATTCCAATCCTTAATCATCTATTGAGAATTCACACAGCACAGAGAGAGAGAGAGAGAAAGAGGCAGTACTAGCAACACCAGTTTCCTCTATCTTTTTATCTATATTTAGGCCACACCACACTACTCAGTACTCAGTACACAGTACACACATCAAATATTGATATTGCCACGAATTCCTCCATCATCATCTTCATCATCCGCACACACATACAAAGAGTGTCCCAATTAATCAACTCTTGCACTCTCCCTTTCCCTTTCTCTCTCCCACACATGAAATGACTAATCAATACAGAATTCCCTATCATTTTCCATTTTGGTATAGATTCGCCGTCTTCCCACAAATTTTTTTTTGGAATCTCAAACTCAAATTATTGATCTAAAGATAATAGAGACTTGAATTTTTTTCTGGGGGGTTTCTAGTTACTCATTAGTGATTTCCAAGAGAGAGATTCAATCATGATCCAAAGTCCATATGCCTTTGGACACAAAACAAAATCCACTAGAATTTCACTCAGACCCTAAAGATGAATTTGAGAGAAGAAAAATGATGATGATGAAATATGACATTATTATCTGTACCTATGAAATCTATAATAAGGCTTCCTCAAGAAAAGAAAAGATCCCAATTGCGAATTTTGAATCTGGATGGGATACCAATGACAATCCAACACAGTATACATTGTTCAGTATAGAAATCACCAACCACATCTTTTATATAGAGTGAAATCAAATAATTTGGAATGTTCAATCAAGTTGACTTCCTGTAATGTTACGAGACTCGACAGAGGAATTTGTTTTCCAGCGTCGTTTCGTTTCATATACGATTATGGTGGAGCAGATGATACAAAGAAATAGAGAGAGAGAGAAAGAGAATTGGGAATTGTTACATTATAAATATAAATGGGGAGAGTATGTACGGAATTAGTTCTGTCATGTGTGAAAAAAGAGAATCCGGATGTATGTCGACATCTGTTTCATCTCTCCATCTCCCCAACAAAATCCTTATTCAACTGTACAGAATTCTTCTTTTCCTTTCTCCCACCGACTTAACCAACTATTTCCCCCTCTTTCCCCCATTTTTTCTCGGTAAAAATGAAAAGGAGAGAAAGAGGAAGAGAGAGAGAGAGAAAGAAAAAAAAGAGACACGGAGACTACAGATATTCTGAGCTTTCACCCAAAAGCTAATTCCATCAAAGTCCCTTTCAACATTCAACATTTCACATTCACAATATCTGTACATGAGTCAACGGCTCACTCAACCATAATATGAAATTCCCCATGAAATTCCCTCCCGAAAAAGATAAATAATGTAAGTTAAGCAGGAAGAGGAAGAGAAAGAGAGAGAGAGAGAAAGCAGGTAATGTATCTATATATATGTATTATTATATATCGGAGAGACAAATTTCAAATTTGTCGTCATAATTCCAACGTTTCTCCTCCACTTATCTCATCTCCCATCTCAAAAGTCCATTCAACTAATATCTAATATCATTTCACTCTATTTTGATATAATATTATTCCATTAGGACGTCAATCGTCTATCCACGTCAAATTTTATATCAAGTTTGTTTTATTTTCTATCACTATACACCAGAGCATCTCTTGATTCTCCATTAAAATTTATTTTCTACCTTTCATCGTTTCCTAACGATAAGTATCAGACCGATTTTGGATTTTGAATTTCAGACTTGAGTTTTGGATTTATTTCTGTTGAAAGTTTATGGATGGAGAGAGAGAGAGAGAGTCTGCTGGGACTCTCTCGAGTGTTGAGAAAACAAAGGAAAAATTTGAATGGTCTGATTTTCAAATGTCTTTTATATACGTTTAAACTAATATTATGAGGAATAATAAACTGCAGTTGACTTTGTACAACGAATTTGACTGGAATCTCCTACAAGTCTTCAGATATTCAGATGAAAGCGAACGAGTTGAAGATAACCAGAATAAACAAAACTGAAATGATGATGAATATTTTAGAAAAGACACAGATTCAGTCACGTTCGTTTCGTCTCGTCAGCCCTCCTGAAATCTTGGTAGAATGAGTTTTTAAATAATGTAAAAATGTCACTCCCCATCCTCCTCTTCCTCCTCCTCCTCCTCATTCGCCTCATTCTCCTCCGCATCACACCACACATTGAACATTCCAATATCAAATGACTAGGTAAATCATTTGTATTTGTCTCTTCATTGCCCACTCACTTCCTACCTAAAATACTGCTAAAAGAAGACGCAATCCCCATTCCTTATTTTTAATCTTTACCATATTTTTTTCTAAACAAAAACAACAACAACAACAATTTTAATTATAAATGAATTAACTTTTAAAATGAGGCAGTTGATTTATTGATTTTACCTGACAAATTGTTGAATGTTGGAGGTGATTGCGCGTAAGTTGGGAGTATCTGTTTTTGATACGGATATTGTATTAAGTATTAAAGTAGTTCACCGGTTATAAGTTATATTTATGTAACGTAACACAATAGCAGCAATATAATAATAACTGTATATATAGACGGAGGAGACGCCGGAATTTTTATTCGACATTCGGAGGGCGAACCGAAGGAGCGACTGAGTTGACTATTTTACGTGCATGTTCTTCGTGCAATGGGATAAACGGGGAAAGCGTTTCTCCAGTACTGGCACTGACTCTGACTCTGACTTTGGCACTCATGCCCACTGAAACTAAAACTGAATCTCCATCCCTGTGAGAGTTAGATCTTTGTCTGTCTCTCCTTTGGCTCCATGTTGTCCATTTCCCATACCATGAATACCATGCAATACCATGCAATACCATGCCAATATGTAGATCCAAAATTCACCTTACTCCAGTCCTTAGACTCCGTCATACAAATTCCCTCTTCTCTTCTTCTCTCCTTCCTTCTGAATAAAAACAACATTCAGTCTTCACGGATTATTCTCACAACTGGGTTCTGTTGGTACATTTTGGTGTGTGGGTGTGTGCGTGTGTCTGATTGATATTTGGATTTGTGGTGGAGGTTTATGTACATCATTTGTATTTTATTCTAATGTCTTTCATGGTTTCCTTTCTCTCTCTCTCTCTCTTTCCCTCTCTTTACCATTTTTCTTTCATGCTCTCTCAAGGAGAACCGCACAGTTATATCATCTTTATTTGTTATTTGTCTTTCTCATTGTAGGGAAGGCCATAATAATATTGTATATTGTATATGTATCTGTACATACGCTGAGAGGAGAAAAGGTTGACATAGTTGTCCGCCGTGTCGGCTGTTGCTTGTCCCAAGTCGTTAGCTCCAGTCTCCCCAGCTCCTATTCTCAGTATTCTTCTTCTCTCTTCCCTCTTTTCCTGATGTGATGCCCAGAGACCATCGTCCATCGTCCATCCTCCTCCTTATGGTGCAATGCGTTCTAATTTAATTGTCCAGTAATCGTAAATCAGCAAGAGCCACGTGAGACTCGCCAAATTGTAAATGTGTCTTTGTAAATGTATACACGTAAATATGTATATATGTGTGTGTGTGTGTGTGTGTGTGTGTGTGAGTATTGTAAATCTTTGGTCCGTGACCGTAACCGTTAACAGTACGTCGGATAAATAAATCTGAAACGATATGGTATGTGTGACAATGAGAGAAGAAAAAGAGAAAGAGATGGAGATGGAGATGGAGAGTGTGCATGTCCAGCAAATCCTTTTTTTATGACAACAAATCCTCAAATTTAATCATAAAGTTGAAAGGATTAGGATGTGAATGAGAAAATCTAATATGAAATCACAAAGTGGAGATGGGGAGACGTGAAGAAAGGCGAAAAAAACTGAGAAAACTGAGGGAGAGAGAGAGAGAGAGAAAGTCTACAGATGAAATGAGTGACTGATTCAGATAAAGAGTGCGGGTGGTCTCTCTTTCTCTCTCTTTTGGTCATTTTAATTCAAGCCATTTTCATCCATTTATTATTATCATTATGTTCATCATTATTGTTCAGATACTCTTCAGATTCTTCATTTCAGATATCCACAATCTACAGCCTGCACCAGGACTCACCAAATTACATGTCCATTCTTGTCCTCGAAAACTCAGAACCTCAGAAACTCTGAGAAACTCACAACTGTTTTATCTGTATACTGGGAAGGAAACTGCTGGCTTTTCAAGCTGCTCCTGGACACTCATGCATGCGGTGTTTCTATTGACGCAACTTGGTCCAATTATCTTTCTTTCTTTCCAGGGCTCAAGTTACACTCGCATCACTTTGAATAAACAATAGGAAGAGGTATAGCGAGAGAGAGAGAAGATATTTGAAAAATAAAACTTGTAATAATGTGCGAGGGATTGTGAAAATGTTTCCTTGTCTGGAGTTTCTAGTACATATTAAATTCTGTACAAAGTAATTGTGTATAGAAATGTATTATTATATGTTATAGTGTATTGTTGTGTATATAGTGTATAATATATCGTATATGTATAACATGTGAGTAAATGGTCTTTTGTCTGACGGTTGGAAGGGTATTCGGTATTTGCTATATGCAGAGTAGAGTGAACACACTGGAAATATACGGATATAATAGAGGGAGAGAGAGAGAGAGAGAGACGGGGAACAAAAGAAAAAGACCGTCTGCAGACAGCTTGGCGCTGGTCAGTGTGCACACTTGGGTTCATTCACGGTTCTTTAGTGGAGAGTACATGTGGAAGTGGATGTGATTATAAATACACACTCGCAGGTGAATTCCTTGACACATTCACGTCCTCCTCCTCTATCCGTCCGTCCATCCGTCCATCCGTCCATCCTTCAATAACCAACAGACATTTAGTTGGACTGATTGTGTTGTGAGTACTTGAAGAATCGGTAAGGGAATTCTCGTTTCATTTCAACCGTGACAGTTGACAAGTAACAATATATATTCCCCCAGTTCTCCAGTTCTCATTCCATCACAAGTTCTAATGAAGAAAAAGAAGAGCAGAAGGAAAAGTGAATTGAAATTGAAATGAAATCTAAATTAAAATCAATATCAATATCATCAACTTAGACATTTTAATTGTTTGTGTGGTCGGTGGTTGGTGGTCGGTGGTTCATTTGTTTGATTCATTCATTCATTCCCACGGCATTCATTCACCACTTTGAAGAGACACGGAAATAATTATAGTGCAATAGAAATAATTTATAAATAAATATATTCCGTGTATAGTCTTAATGAATCCTCACGTCATCACCAAATTCCTGGTCAATGGACCACTCGCTTCTTGTGTTCTAGTCAAAACTTTTGTTCGTCTCATCTTCATCATGATCATTTTAATCTCCACCGTACACAATAATCACATTTCAACATTTGCCAGTCATGACGTCGACGGTAAGTCTTTGGACAAATTCAATCTGTAAACTCGTAAACTCATAAACTCATGCTCCTTCGTAATAATAAAAAATACGTATAATTATAATAATAATATTTTGTATTTATATCATTTGTAAATTGCAGACAGTCATGTGGAAATCCCAAGGACGGTCGAGTCTCAAGTTTTAAATCGTTTAGAATCTCAATTTTTAAAACTTTTTGGAATGTCCCGAAGACCACCAAAGCGCATTAAACCCCTCAAGGTGAGTTTCGTCAAAATATACTTTAGCACTATATTCTGTCATGTCATTTACTAATAGACTAATAGACTAATAGACTAATAACCATAATCATCATTGAGATATCCGATATCAAAAATTAGTCAATTCCTAATCACAAGAAATCACACACCTCACCGACTTTTTTACCTTTACCTGTCCGTCCAGCCTGTCCGTCCTCCTCATGTTACAGGTTACAGGATCCCTCTTGTCCAGCTTTCTTAGAATTGTGAATGTAGGTATATATTTTATATGCGTGTAATTAGACTGTTTTTTACTTTGTCTTGTCGGCAAACTGATACCTACCTACCTACCTATTACCTATTTGTAACTATGTGTGTGTGTGTGCGTGTGTGAAGGTATCAGTGACCTAAATAAAGGTTTTCCCTCTGGCTAAAAAATGCAGACATGTAGGCAAGATTAAAAATATTTAATTCACATTTTTTTTTTGGTGTAACTTTAATTTTTTGTGTACGAGTGTGAATATGAGGAAGTGTGAAAAATATTTGAGGTAAAAGGAACCTTTTTCTGAGTGAGGAGGAGAACGTGCGTATGGTCACAAACCTCTCTCTCTCTCTCTCCACAACACACACACTCCCTATATAGCAGGGAAATTACGGATATAAAAGAATGTACATACTAGTACTTGCCCACGTAGTCAGAATTGAATTCTGGGAATATTTCGTGTTATGTATGTGCTTCAAATGAATTTGGAATGTACATAAATGATTTGAATTTGAATAGACAGCTGGTGTATAATCTCAATACATAGTCTTCTTTCCTTTCTTGTGGAATGAAATGTAATGAATGGCTTTTAGTTTTCCTATGTTCGGTATGTGTATATCTGTGTGTATGGAAGTATGGACATGGACAAGTTGTGTGTGTGTGTGTAACTCTTTGGTGCCTTTTTGTCTGGCGAGTTGAGTTGAGAATTCAACGTGAACGTGAAAAAATTAGCTTAAAACATATCGCCCAGAGTATTAATAAAACTAATAAAAAGAATTTATTAGTTGCAGCCTGTCCTTCTTCATGTCCTTCCTTCTTCATCCTTCTCCCTTGTCAGCTTTTCCAAGTTTTATTTTCCATCCTCACCTACACAAACAGAGAGAGAGAGAGAGAGAAAGAGAGAGAGAGAACAGGAACACATTGGGTTTATTTTTTATACTGGATTTATTTATCTATTATACTTATGCAGAATGAAATAGTAAACTGACTAAATACTAGAGAAACTCTTTTTGAATGAAGCTCGAGTAACAAAAGCTGTGTAGAATGTAGATTATTGTAGATTGTAGATTGTCGACGACGGTAGAACGAGAATGTTGAATGTGCATAGAATCTAACGATAAGATAAAATCAGAGTAAAAATATGTATACATGTTTAATTTGAATAACTGACAATATTTTTGACTGGATTATTTATTATTACTATTTGATTTTGCAGGTTCCCAAATACCTCCTGGACATTTACAATGCTGGAGCAGACAATGAAATGGGCACGTCAGACTTAAATTTACCTGGTCGTCACACGCGGACGGCTAATACTGTTAGGACTTTCTATCACCTCCGTAAGTCACCAAAAATATACTACAAACTATACACTGGACTACACCACCACATTTCAATGCAAAATCCCAAACGAGAATTATATTCAATTGTCCAATATTTTTTCAAATCTCCTCACCCCTCCACACACAAACACACACACACACACACGTTTTTGTACTTGCATTTTTGTATGGAGGGAATTAGGGATTTTATTCATATATGTATATATTTATCTGTTAAATGATATATATTGTTAAATTACATATGATTTTTATGTGTATGTTTGCAGTGTCGTCGTCCCATTCACAAGTGGACTGGGGTCAGCGCTTAAAATTTGATTTGAGTTCTATTCCAAAGAAGGAAATGGTGACGGGAGCAGAACTACGCGTGGTTTTTAGTAAACAACAAGACAATTTAGTGCACAAAGACAAAGACAATGACAATGAAAATGAAGGATCATCAGTGACTTCCTTTCTAATTAGTGAATTGAATAGTGACAATTTGGGTGGTTACGAGAGTGTTCGTGTGTTAGTGAACGATGTGATAAAACCCCCCAAGAATCCAGGTGATGAGCCCATCATGTTCCCCATCGACTCCAAATTCATTGACTTGAGCCGGAGGAGAAGGAACAACGAATCTTTTTGGATCACTCTAGATGTTTTCCCTGCTGTCTCCAGATGGATGGGGAATCCAAAGAAAAATCATGGTCTCATCATTCAAGTCATCCATCCAAATGGTCAAGTCATGACACAATCCACTTTGAAACATATCCGAGTCACCCGCCAAGCCTCATCCACCCCCACCCCCACACCCACCCCAACCCCACGGTAAACATACAAAAAAAAACACAATTATACCTCCTCGAAATTCTTTTATTTATTTTTTAATTGTGACATCTGATATTAATTTCCTCCTTTTATTGTTCGTTAATGTACACATATAGTTCGACTGAGACAGATCCGGTTTTATTCACATACTCGGATGACGGGACGAATAAGAAGGAGCGAAATGGGAACAAACTTGCTCGTCCTTTAAGGGGTGCCGCCGGTGGACGAGGGAATAAAAAGAATAAAAATCATCGAAATAAGGATATCAAAAATAGTTTGTGTCAACGACAGAAAATGACTGTCCAGTTTGAAACGGTTGGTTGGGACTCGTGGATTATTTCCCCCACCAGTAAGCTCACAATTCATTTACATTTATCTTACATTTAATCGCCATTTTCAACACGGCACAATTTGAGTTGACTTGAATACATAATAGTAATAATAATAATTATGTGTTGATATGAATTGTATAGGCTATGAAGCATATCACTGTGCTGGACAATGTCCATTCCCAATGGCTGATCATCTGAATGGAACCAATCATGCAGTGATTCAAGCCCTCGTCCATTCAATGAATCCCCAGTCAGTCGGCTCACCATGTTGTGCTCCAACCAAATACTCAAAATTACAAATCCTCTACAAGGAAGATGAAGGCGACACGATCATTTACAAAACATACGAGGAAATGATTGTCGATTCTTGTGGTTGCAGTTAATTTTTAATTGTGAACTCCCTATTGTTATTCCCAGCTATACACATAAATACATATTCGACGACAAACGAAAAAAACGAGAAACGGAAAAAAAATAATGTGGAGGAGCAACACAAACCGCAAAATGTTAACATATTACGACTAAAAATATGTAACATTATATTCTGTATTTATTAAATTGTATAAATATCTTAATATATTCTATTTAATTCTCCATTATATATTACAAATATATACGAATGCGATGATACACACATAATCTTAATATCTCGTAGGCAATTGCAATCTTAATGAACGTTATATAGATCCCTGTATTTTTATACCAACTGGACATTTAGTACTCACAAGTTATAAAATATTGTATTAGTATGTTAATTTTCATAGTGACTCACGAATAAGAAATAAAAAAAGTCAACCGTGTAATTTTTAATTAAACTGAGCACAAGTTCATTCAATTTAATCAACTTCTGTATAAAACTATAGAACTGAAGATTTTTCAAGCAGAGTATATTTATCTGTACTTTTTTCCCTCGTTGTGGAAATAGGTCTTTTGTCTTTTGTCATAAAACAATTTACGAGAGTTTCAAAAGTCCAGGAGAAACTCAAAAGTCATTCAAAATGTGAATGTGTGCTGCACATTCACGTTTTTACTAATTGGAATTTAATTAAATGGTAATTTAAACGTACCTATAAAAAAAAGTTTTGGATCCGGATTCTGGATTGGAGAGAAAGAGTGAGCGAGTTCCCACTTCCTTTGAGTATCGATTGCGGAGAAATTTCGGTGTAATGTGTGTGGGAATTTGCGGAATTGGAGAGTGGAGAATGGAGATAAACTCAAGAGGTTCGTGATTTAGGTTGATTTACAATGTTCACAAAGGGGAAAGTGGCGGTAGTGTTGTAGCCATCGTCCGTCCATTACATCTCCAACTCCAGCACCAAAACTCCACTTTCACCGTTTCAAGTTTTTTTTCATCCAACTCTCTTTCTCATATATATACACACACACACACACACACACACAACGAACGGCGGGGAGATGACTGCCGCTTGTAAATCCTCTCAAGTTTTGTACACTTTAGTACATTTGAGAGTGCAAGAGATTTTAATGGCCATTTAATGTCGACAATCAAGCGTCAAGATGGTCGCGATATTCCCTCTTTTGTCATCCTACCATATAAGTAGTTGAATAGTTGAAGGATCCCATCCGAATTCCACATATTTGTTTTCCATTTTCCTCCTCTTCACTATAAAAACTCTTTCAATGCTTTATCAACAACAGAGGATTGTTGTTTTTTTTTGAGCCTTCTCATTCACTTTTCAACAAGGTTCTTCTTCAGATATCACATCCGTCCGTCCGTCCGTCCGTCCGTCCGTCCGTATGGATCCCCAGCAACTTTTTCTTTTCACACTTCATCACCATTGAGAATTGAGAATTTTGCTCGCACTATAGAAACTTTTCAAACTTTACACTTTCAATTGAGCCTTTTCAAATTGTGCAAATCGGTATCGAAACTTTGTGGACATCATTTTCAATTCCTATTTCATTTTTCTATACAATAACCATAAAAAATTGCGTACAGTATATTACAATTACAATATACGGAAATTCAAGTGATTTCCCTGTTCCCTGTCATTCTCATTTCTCATCATCCCGTTTTAGCTTTTTTACACATGAAAAATAATTTTACTTCGTCATTTTTCACAGCCCACAGCCAAGATTTTTATTTAATTTTTCTTTTGGCCCGACATTCGGATTTCCTCACGAGTCTCTCCATCTGATATTTTAACCTCCTTTTTTTGTCGTTGTCGTACAAAGAGAAAGAAAGAAAGAAATGCAATTTATTTTTATTCCGCATCGCATCGTTGACGCACAGACACAACTGTGAACGCACACATAACTTTTTATACACACATATTTTTTTCTCAGAAATTAACGATTCGTGAAATGAAATGAAACTCAAATTGATCTGGTGCTAACAGACACTTTTTTGAAATATATATGGGGAACGAGAATATTCAAAGCCCACAAGGAATGTTTTGTGTTTTGTGTCCCGGAAATTAAAATGTACATAATTTTCTCAATAATGATAATATAATTGATCGAGTTGGAATTTGGGGATAATATTTAAACGTGATATGATTTTGATCATTGTTGTTGTTTTGAATCTTGGGATTTGAGAGAGTCGCTGCTTACAATTTACGATAT
>JAIUND010000853.1:0-49849 GCA_034699125.1 Gisinianus flammeolus | reverse complement strand
TCGAATTTTGTAACATTTCAGCATTTGCGTAATGTTAATTAAACCAGTCAATTTTCAGCAGACGAGTTCCCAACTGCCAATTGGCAAGCAAATGATGATAGCATGGATTTTGGTATGGATAAATATAAATAATTCACAATAAAAGCTCAATTTCGTATTGAACTTGTACTTTATGCCCGTACAACTTCGTACAATAAGAATGTTTAAAAACTTGCACTAGATAAAAAACTGAAAAAAAGTAACTTACACTAGATACAAAGCTGAAAAAAAAAACTTACACTAAATAAAACTGCATTTTAAATTTGGGCCTATACCTCGAAAATTGGTCTGAAGTCGCCACTGCACAGGAGCAGCTGAATGGAGGAACTCAAAAGTTGGATCTTCTTTCAGTCCAGGCAGTTTGTAGTTTGGGTTAAAAAGGAAGCGGAAAGAAATTGCCAAGATATTCCAATCACAATCTTTTTGTCCTCGTGTTTTTTATAAGGACACGAAAAACTTGTTGAGCTTTTCGGAATTTGATTTAATTCAATGCCATAAAATTTGTAAAGGGCAGAACGAAAGAAATCAGAAGGAAATCTAAAGAATGTTAAAGCTAAAGAGTTGAAAACATGCAATTTCCCAAGTTTTTGTTTTGATGGTGAACAATATAAAAGAAATAAAGAAATTTCATGAAAAAATCCGGTTGAATCTGATTACGAGTTTTTGGTCACTTGACTTCTTAATATACGAGAAAAGCATTTTAATTCCAGACTCCTCAGCAGAATTTACACGGGAGAATTTCACGAGTCGGCTGATGATTTTATTGCGTGTGTGTGTGGAATCTCTACGCGTTTCCGATTGTGTTTCACCTGCTACTTTTTTAATGGATGTACATATGGATTACTTTTGTTCTATACTGCTGCGAGTATTATATTATAAGGAAAAAGCGAGAAATTCAGAGTCACACGCAGTTAAATGTCAAACTGGGAATTTCATGTGCACAGACTGAATGCATTTTGGAAAATCCATTTCCACACAGTCAATTTAAAAGCAAGTAAATGTGAATTTTGTTTTCATTGCATTTGAAATTTGCATTGACTTTTAATTTATTCCACATTCCACAAATGCAAACACACGAATACGCAGTGAGAGTTTATTGTTCTATACTTTCTCTGCATAGATTTGTAAGGAAAATCACAAAGCTCCGTTTGCTCTTTCTCTGTGAAGGTCAGCCTCTTTTCAGGTTGTCCTTCTACAGCAGTATTGAACAAGAAATTTTGTTAATACTCAAACGGCGTTGAAATCATTCATAAATTCATTCCAGTTGTAGACCTTGAACTTTGTGGTCTTGAAAATTGTAAGTTCTGATTTAAATTCTATCTAATTTGACGTTAGAGAACTCAAATGGAATTGATTTTTTCAACTTTAAACATGACATTTCCAAGTGTAGTCAATGTGGAGATTGGTTGAGAGTTGTAAAACATTTATTTCGAGTCAATTTGGAGTAAGTTTAGTTTGAATTTTATTGAGCTAAAGTGTAATACTAATTGTGATTGAAAATGTCGCTTGAATTGTCGACAACGACGAGTCCATTGATAAATCTGACGATAAACGAGAGATCAAAGACGGAGGATGAGTTTATGAATTGGGACGGTCAGAATTGGTTCATGGTCGTCTTCCTCATTTTCATGGTCGTCGGTGTGTCTTGTGGCCTCCTCGGATTCATCTGCATTCGCATCATTCAAGACTTTCGTGAGCTCAGTTTTCCGTCAAAGATTCACAATTATTTGTAGTTGTGAATAAGAAAACCCGCCGCATGTCCGTATCTAGAAGCCGAGATATTTGGGTTTTCCTTTTTGGCCGCTTTCGCGCCAAGACGTTTCTTATGATTTTGTAATTTGAAAAATCACAAGACAAAAATCGTCATATATTTTGTTTGAATTTAACTAAACTTTGTAAATTAATTTAAAATATTTACAATTTTTTTAGAAATTTCTAACTGTTTGCATAAAATAGCCCATGTTTTCCTACATAACAGTATGCAAAAAAGTGAAAAAGGACATGCGGCGGGTTTTCTTATTCACAACTCCATATACATTTACAAAGCATGCAAAGAATGCAATCTCTCACAGTATATTTGACGTTTTATAATGTTGTACAGAGACTGGATTCTGATATGAACAGATTAAAAGCAATAATCTTCAATGAGGATTCCTCATTGCATATACATATTACCTATATATTATAAGTTATTAGTCCCAAGCTGGACGTTTCTCCAAGATCCATTCTTTATGAAATTAGTGCGAGATAAAGAGTGAGTGAGAGAGAGAGAGAGAGAGAGTGAAAAAAACAAGTCATGATTTTTGATAAGTGAAATAGTGAAGCTTTTGGACATCATATAGATGAGCGGAGGTCTTCAAGTTCAGGGTTTTGGCAATGAAACTACTGCTCATATATATATATATATACTTTATACCTGCAATATTTTTTCATAGTTTTCTCAATTTATTATACACCTAAAGCTTCTGGGTGCATTAATTCAATTGTAGATATTTTGTAACCCTTATTTATATTTCCTTCACATTTATTTTACTCACAAGTATGCACAAATCGTACTGTATCATTCATCGTGTAATAGGGAGACGTGCCTGTAGTACAGACTCTGGAGTCTGGATCCAGAGTCTGTGTGCTCTGTCACAGTGTAACTTGTATATCGTTTTTATCATTTTATTGATCTTGCATGCTGAACGAGTTAATCCTGACTACAGATAGATGCTCTCTTACCACTACGGCTATTACAGATTAGAAATGTATGTCTTCTGTATATTATATTGATAAACAGCTGATTATAATATTCATACTCATTTTCGCTTTCACACAGATATGAGGATGACAGTATGCAAATCGTCATTTTCCTTGCATAAAGTGAATGCACACACAAATATTTGTTTGGTCATATTATATAGTTGCTGGTTCATTTTAAAGGAAAAATGAAAATACTACAAAGAAATTGAAAAGTGCCAAGTCTTGTTTAAATCTCAAAGTCATACTAACAATAAATACTCATTGCGAGTTGTGATAATGTTGTTTATTTGACGATGACGATGATGAACCAAAATGTAAATGTAATAATGATCTATTGATATGAACGTATGTAAGAACGAGAAAAAAACGAAGCTGTCGTTTTTTTGCTTTGGTTGTGTGTGCGATCAATAGAATAGATTTTCTTGTTCAAACGAAAAGATTTTGATCGGACAATTGTGGACGCACTCTGAGTACTAATAAGTCCATAAAAGGCATAACAATTACATTTATTATTCCCATGCTCATCTCTCTCTCTCTCTCTCACTGAATGTGATAAAAAAAGTTTATATTTTCTTCCTACCATTCCAAACTTCCATTTAGAATAACAAAACATCTGCAGAGTGCAGACTCTAGATTAGCCATAATATTATTTCCCTTTACTCAATTTTTTTCTCCAGTTAGTACAATATAGTCACGAAGGATCCATATAAATACCTAAATAAATGGCAAACGCTATTCAAATTTTGCATCCCCTTGTGCAAAAAATTTGACTACTTATGTATTGGACGTCCTTACAGTAGATCTATGCAGGTAGAAAATCAAAATGATACCATCATACTATCCGTGGAAAAAAATATGAAAAAATGTAAACTACAAAGGCATCACAATTTTGAATCATGAGCTTGCTTATAGTTCCTTGTTCGTTTGTACTAATGGTTGTGAGTTTTGAATGAACCATCTACTTAAATACTAAGTGTGAGAAAAAATAACGTCTCCTGTCATAAGATGTAGCAAAATCTTTCGATTCATTCATTGTCACTTTGAACCATAGGCTTTCTGACAGTCATTCTCAGATGGCACGAGAATTAGGGGAAAAAACCTCATTCGGGTAATTTATCTTTGTGTGTTTACCTGGAGTTAACTTTTTTGAGCTCAGTAATGTGTAAACACACTAAACACGAGTGCGTGCCAAAGTCTCATTTTTAGTTAGATTCAAAATGACATAGTAAACAACGGTTGACAAAGTACGTAAAACAAACCAAATGAAACTGTAGAAATTTGTAATTGGACTTGTTAAATCGTGCATCTCTCTTAACTTCTTAACTTCATCTTACTGGGTTGTAAGTTGTAGGTATATATGCTCATTTAATACATTTAGTTCATGTTATCAAATAATGGCGACAACTTTTTCAGCTCTGACGTACACATTTTTTTGAAATTATGTGTAAAAAACATTCCTATTTTTACTTTTCCATTATGCTGTATGTAGTTATTATGTAGCATGTATGATTAGGCATTCACTGTTCAGTGCTTTTTTGTTCATGCGTTCTTGCAATCGACTTGAATTTCAGCCCGGTTTCAATTCACAACCACAACAAGTATGCCCCAATTAGTAGTTAGATTGTATTATATGTTTATTGTCTTGTTTTTTGCTGTAAACCCTATACGAATCAAGAGTGGTGAGTGAGCCTATATTTTTTCAATTTCAAACTTGGATAATTGACAATGATTGTTAGGATTGTCTGGAATCTCGAATTCTCCTGCGGATATCGAGAGGATATTTTATGAATGCGTACCTACAATCATTTGCAAATTACAGAGAATGTATTGAAAATTGGGCGATATCTTTCATAACTATTTAGATCCTAGACTCATATATAATAAAAGACAAACAAGTTTTGTCCATTGTTTTCAAGGAACAAGTCTGGAAAAAACGTGTTACAATCATTCTAAATTCAATAAATTGAGAGATTTCATTGTTGTATCATAATATATGGTATGGCAGATTGCAAAATGTACATATGTTTTGCGACTTGAGGAAATATTAAATATAATTTTTTCAATGCTCGCACGTAGACAGTATAGATGTGTATTATTGTGTATATTAATTTGTGAATTGGTTTGTAGAATCGGAATGTTGTTGCTGTTGTATTGTTAACTCCTAACTATTAGTACTGGCTCCTCATTCATTTTGTATTTGCTGACTTCAAATCATCATCCCTGCAGAAATCTTTTTACACGCAACCAATAATGAATGGCCATAGTAACTTATTTTTTATTGAAATTTAACTATGAATTAAAGGATAATTGCCCAGTGAATTTCACATTGTATTACATGTGTCTAAAAAGTTTTGAGCACATGATTCATGATTTTACTAGTACGTACAAAAAACGCTTATCAAATACATACATGCAACCATAAATTCATATACGATGGAGAAAAGAGAACCCAATGAAAATTCTGCCTTATTAATCGTGAACAAAAAATATTCAAGTTTTATATCCAGAACCTTGTACTGATCAGATATTTCTCTAGTACAACATAAAACATGATGGCTTGATGGCATTTTGTAGAGGGAATTACATACTCTCAACAATTTGTAATATCACATTAAGCAGTTAAAAACACTGAATAAAGTCAATCGCACGTGTCTGTACTATGTATTAGTGTGTATGTATACATACTTATATGGAATACAGACAAAATAAACCCCAAGAAGCGATGTAAAAAGCAACTGAGAGTGTTAATGCTCTAAATGATGAACGATTTGCTTGATATCTTAGCTTTAATTATATAAACAAAATAGTCCAATAGTAAATACTAACACATAAACTTATAATTGGATAAAAACAAACATGATGATGGAACAGCTTAATTTTCATTATTGTAGTGTATACAAATTAAAATATTTGGATTCCAGATGAGAGAGTTTAGGAATATTTTATTGTGAAGACTTGAGACTTGGTAAACAACTAAACAGGTTATGTACTATGAAGATGAAGTCATTGATGATGATGTTTATCTTGCTAAAATGTTTCGAGAATTTGTACGATGTCTTTTTAACTCTAAAAGTACAAAATTTAGCTCATAAGATGTACCATATTCCAAAAACCGCAAGAATTTTAGAGCTGTGGATAATGTTGTTTTGAAACTTGTACTCGTCTAGTTTAAGTACGAAACCTGACACAAGATTTGTGGATAGCGATAGAAACAATGATAAGTTGATGTTTTCACAACGTGTTTACGTCAAGGATCTTTACATCTTGTATATGTACACTCTTTTCATTTCTTTACTATACGTTACACTTTACCCGTTTTCGCCTGAGAAATTAGTACTGTGTCAGTATTTTAAAGTTAAAGTTAATGGCTTACACACCTCCTCGTGTTGTAAGTACTCATTTTTTGGTTTGAATGGAAACGTAGAATTTCTCACATAGAACGGTGAAAAAAGAAAGAAGAGTACAAGACGCGTAGCAATTAAAGAACGATGGAAGGATTACAGAGACATTAAAAAATTTCAGAATTTCATCTCACAACAACAGATTTCATATTCAAAATGGACGTGGAGTTGGATTAAATATCAGGAATTCACGCAGAGTAAGTCAAGTTGACATTTTGAAAATTATTCTCATCGTTCATTTGGACTTCCAGGGGATTTTTTTGTAGTTGTAGATTTGTTTTATAGTTTCTGGCTCGCCTTGAGCTTGGAATAAAAAGTGACAAAGCCGTCGTAGTGTAAACTCAGTGACTGCTATAAAGCACGCGTTTTCAATATTTCTAATGTAAATGCGCGTACTTATAGTCATCAAAATTTGTAAGCAAAATATAGTCGAAAAAAACTGTTTTCCAGTTTAAAAAAACTTTCACTATACTTGTGTACCACTAAATTCATAGATGAAGATGATATTCGAATTCAAAACTTTGAATTAGCATTTCTCGTATGTCTTTGTGTTGATGGGCTGTCGACAAAAGTTTTGCCATTTTCATTACTAGTTACTTCACATTGTGAAGTTCACAAACGAAAATATTCCAACACTGAAAATGGAAATTAATTATTTTAAGCTCATCATGATTGCGGAACTTGCTTTGCTTTACACAGTATTATATCAAGTGATCGTATCGCAATTAGCCCTAAGCAAATTCATAATGCATAAACGTTCATAATAGTTACACTACACTTATCAGATATGTAATAAATAGTAAAAGTACAAAGGAAAGGACTGTTGAATAGAGAAAAGACAAGAGTTCAATTTCAAGGCTTCATCTTGATTGTCAATGCGTTAGTGTTTGAAGTTTTTTCAGTCTTCAAGCCCTTGTCATCTTGGAAAACCAACGAAATTGCTTCTCCGCACGGGGTCAATTAAATATCCTGCTCAAATTTCAAACTTATTATTATACTTATGTTGACTGTGGAGTCATTTTTCGTTTCATGGTATTCATCACGGGGAAAAAAATGAATGCTCACTAATCACTTGCACTTGCACTTGCATTGATTTGTGTAGTTTAATTTGGCTCATGTTTTTGCTGTTTGGCTGTTTTGCTGTCAAGTCGTACACACAATAAAAATGAATGCGAGTATTCTTTTCATCAATAAATGAAACATGATGAGTTTTCCCTCCGCTTGCCATCTGATAAGCAAATATTTTTTATAACTGGAAACGAAATCTAGTTTAGCCCTTACTACTCCAAATAAACTAGTAAATTCCAGTAAATTTTTTCCCTAAAGTATGGCTCATAACTTGTACAATTTATTACTAGCAATTGTTTCCGGTCATTGGTCTTTTGCTATTTAACTTTATGTTTACTACTCTAATTTATCGTTGGCTCCATTACTGTTTATGTCAATGCTACGGCTTAATAGCTTTTCTCATATTTTGACTGAAGAAAAATCGTGAGGGAACATCATCAATTCCGTAAAACCTTTCATTGGTTGAATCTACTTCTTAAAAATCTAGTGTAATGGGGATACACAGTGGCAAAATTTCTCTTCCATATTGCTATTACAATAAGTAATGTACAACTAGAATTTAAAGGACTCGCTCTCGCTCAGTATTTTTGTAACAAAAGTAGACAGGAAACAGGTAATATGTTGACTATTGTTGACCTTTCGGTGTTTTATATTGGGCGTAGATTTCTTGAAGTTCTTATGCACTGGAGTGTTTCAGAGTGCATAGACATGTAGAGTAGTGATTCAACTTTATGAACCGATAAATAAAAATAGTTGCATTGTTTGTACGTCCACCCGATGTCTTCGACATTGTAATGTTACTGTACATACACAATCCTGTTCATGTGTGCCATTATTGTTTGCAATTAGTGATCACATTTTACAAGCTCGCATAAACTGTGGCTGTAAGATTTTTTACTTCAATAATAAAACGAACGATTTTTATTTTTTTAAGTTTACTGCAACCTGCAACTCAGACGTAAGTTATGATGTTTGACATCATGGTCATATATACGTAAAAATCCAGGAGTTACAGTTGGTGAAACAGAGGAATGTCAGAGTGTTGATAAAAAAATTCTGTTGGATGTAAATTGCTTGCGGCAAGATAGTGTCCGAATTGAAACTGAAAGTTGTTAAGATTTTTTTTCTTCGTCTTTTATCTTGGCAGCAATTTTTGCCCGTCAGGAGAGTTTCGGTGAAGGTTGAGATTAAAGCACGTACTAAAAGAACGAGATGAACACGTTCCGCTTGCAATTCCTACTGAAAACAGAGACATATTGAGTCATAACTACAGAAGGACATAGTACAAGTAATGGGAGCTATTATATTAACAACGGTCGTCGTTCATCTACCTGTAATGGAAAATAAAAGGACGTTCAAATCCAGAGGAAGCTAGCAAATTTTTCTTCATATTCCGTGGTCTCGTTGCGAATCCATTCTCAATTATCGTCACAAATGTGTCTAAAAACATTTATCGATTCGTAGACTGTAATTCTGCAAAATCGTGAATTTTGTAACTTGCATTTAATTCTAATTTGAAAAAAATCATCGGTATTCGATGCCTGTAATTACTATACTAGGACCATTACTATGTATTAACCACATACTCACTTCAGCCATGGATTTCCGTCCACATTTTTTTAAGTCAAGTTTCATTTTCATTTTTGTTTTATCTCTCTCCTCTCACTCTCTCTCTCTCTCCGTCGTTGGGTAATTCCTTCCATAAAAGGGCATGGGTTGGAAGAAAGCGCTGATGGAGATCAGCCTATTTGTATTTGCTAGTTTGTTCATTTTTTTAGATTGTCATCAACGTCATATCGGAGTTCTATACATGTCTATACTCTCTGTAGTCTATGCATTTCAATTGTGCTATGGATTGGAATGCTCCTACAATTTGAAGTTCAAAGTCAGTCAAGTGTATCTCTATTCAGTTACATTATTTTTCATTTTACCTTCATCTTCATCATCTTCTACAATACACATGCGACTGATTATGAATTTGAATTTCTCATCTCAAATGATATTGCGAGCTGCATGGAAGCTGTCCGTATTCTATTGTTTGTCATTAAAAAACCATTTCCCATTGCATTATACATTACAATTATACAAATACTCGTATGATTCCGAATCAAAATTTACTTTTGTAACTATCAATCAAACATCTTTGACAACTAGTACGACTCCAACTACTGATTTTTTTTTCAACACCAATACCAAGCGCCAAAAACTACAGTCATCCATTGTATACACTTTTGATTTTTTGCGCAGTCAACAGTCAACAACAACCGAGAACAACTGACAAGTAAAATGCGAAAATTACACGTATATGCAATAGAAACATTCGCTTATTTCAGGTCCTACGAAGGAAATTTATGAATTTCCAAAAAAAATGCACCTACTCCATCGAGTGTCCTTCTTGTTAAATTTCCAGTTTTGAATGGTACTGTTGACAATACTATATTTTTTGTTTATAACCACCAATACCGCACAGCATGCTCAAATACCTACAAACTAGGAAGTATTTAAGGAAAAACATTGTGTATAAATGAATATTTGAAGTTCCATCTTGTAGTCTGTATACTGTTTCCTTTTACAATTTAATATTGCCAATTAAAGAATGAATCTAAATAAATATATAGTTTTTCCTCTTCGCCGATGCCATTTGTATTGTTTCATTCTTTATGCGAATTCATAATGAGAGTTTTTTTGCAGTCATCTCTTAAAGATTGTTTGTAAGCAGAATTCATTGAAATTCATTGCTTGTATGGATTAAAATAGCATACATAGTGACAAACATAAATATTATGCGTGTGCTCATGAACTTTTCATTCCATTGTTGAACACTACAAGCGGCTTTCGACTTCACGTTTCCAGCCTTGCTTTTGTTTCAGTTTGAAGTTCAATCATTTCTCCATATGCAAAGATACTTACTGAAGCGTACATTGTAAATGTGAAAGGAATGAAGAGCTATGTAAAAAAAAGTATTTACGTTGTCTGAGACGTATTTATTAGTATCATCATCAAGTTGTGCGTCCAAGTAGGTTAAAATAAATAGCTTGGATCTTGAGCATAGATCCCAATTTTTATCTTCAACCGTATTGTATACAAACTACAAACCCAGATCAATTCGCTTTGTATTGTTTATTGTTTACAATTGGGACTTGTGTTGTGCGAAGGACAATTTGTTTTTAAGTATGTAGACATAAAAAATTCAATAAAACCACAAACATTTTGTTGTTCGTCTTGTTTAATGAACTACAAACTCAGCATGTTTTTTTGTAAATATTATGCAAATCTTGTTAACTCTTGTGGTTTATGTAATAAGGTAAAATACTCGCCATAATTACAATGGAAGGTAGAAAAACAGAAAAAGTCTTCAGAATTAATTTGTACCAAAACATGTACAGGAGATACATGTCACGATGTTTAGTTACAGATATTTGCTTATTGTTTGAAATTTAAACGTTCTATGCTGGGGCTCAAAAGTAAATTCAATTCAATTAAAATAAAAAAAATTGGTTTAATTTGTGGTTTCTTATTTAAGCTGAGCAAAAGGTACTGACCGAATTTCACTAAACCAGTAGCCCAAAAGATTTTTTCTAAGACAATAGAGAAAATATAGGATATATAGCATGCAAGAGAATGAGAACCAAACTACTAAATTCTACAACACAAAACGAAAGCAGATTTTATTTCAACCTTGACAGTTATTGTGTATGTACTTTTAATTGTACGTGCATAGTTGAGAGAATCTTTTGTTTTCCCATTTTTTGTTGTCGAACAAATGCAAATGTGTTTGCAAATAGAAATTGAAGCTCAGTTCCTTTACTCGATTCAGCTCAAGATTATGGTCATTGTGTATCATTCCCGAATTAGATGAATCGACAGTGTACGACAGTCGTATCAATTTACACAATGCGTGTGTGTAATTCAAAAGGTTGAAGAATAAAAGTAAAATGTAGTAGTATAATACTGTCTGTATTCCCATGAGCATCTATTGTTTCCACTTGAAAAACGTAATCTCTTATTGATGTCAAAAGGATTGAAGAGAAAAGAACATGGTGACCAATTAAAGTAAGAACACACTTTTATTCACTTTGCTTCCGTAGGAGGAATTGAAAATTTGGAATGACACTCATATTTTCTTTTCACACAAAAATCCTGAAGGATGAGTTTTAGTATAGGAATTAGGAAGTATTTCAAGTATAGTTACTTGATGGAAGAGCTTTTTATAATGATTACATTACACAAATTGAGAGAATCTTCTTGGAATTTTATGCATGCATGCATCTGTGGGAAAATCTTGTGTTGTTGGTTGGATGAGAAAGGTCAGGAATTTGATGAAAAGTGTTGTGTTTTGTACATAAAATCAAGGGTTTTCTACGCTTGACAATTTGCAATTTACTGTATCTAAATATTTACAGCGGACAGAAAAGTAAACAGCATGACAATTTCAAGGTAGAGTGGCATAAAAAATGAATGAGAATATCAACGTAACACAAAATACAAATACAAATGACAAATGTTCACAAAAGGAAGAAATCAAATGGATTGTTCGAATCGGGATGAACGACAAGCGACAAGTTTTTTTTTCGCTCAAAATAAATTTTTCCAATAAATTCAGATTCAAGTTGGAAGCAAGTTGAAAGGTTTTTACAAAGGCTTTGTACTTATTACATTACATACTACAAACCGTGGTGTATCCTTGAGCCTGTCAGTACAGAGAAAGTATAGGCATAAAACATTGTTTGCTGTTTCACTTTCGTATTGTGACTTTGTGACCATAAAATCCTGAATTTCTCGCTGGAGACAAAGACCTTGTTGGATAAATACAAGCTTCATCCGCTTTTCCTGTCACCAGTCACAAGAGATCAATGGTTTTGTAAACTAGCCGTGTGTAAAGCGCGAGGGCAGAGAGTGACATTTTAAGTTAGAATTCATGCATGAGATTCCGAATCTATACATTTTACCCTTCTGACTCAAGTTGCACAGTCTACAGTCCACTGCCCACACTTGATGAAACTTGGTAATGCGAACCCATTTAATCTTGACAAAGTGATGAATAATCTACAAGCACACGTACTTGTTCATCATTTGTCATTTACCTTGATGCATCAATATATGTAAAGTCGACATAATTAAAAAAAAAAAATTGAGGCCTTATATACTTTCTTATTTGTTTTGCATTACGAAGTTACGTGGAATTATCTCTGTAGCCTTTGAAATGTTTTGTGTAAAATATATTTGTACAAATAATTACATTTGTTTTGTTTGTTTACCTAATGGAAAATGAAAATAAATAATATTTCAAGTCAATATATTGAGATATTGAAATGATGATTAACTCGTAAATTGAAGATTTTGTTTCTTATTTGTATTTGTAGCTTGGACGATTGCGTGTGAGCCGCCCATTTGTTATAGTTGATCAATTGGAGAGCTTTGGATTTTGAATATTTAGACGTTCTTTTGGATGTTAACATACATAGAAAACTCAAAACTCGACTGTGAAATTAGCCACGGGCTACGGGGAGCAAGAAAAAAGAATATACACAAACACACATAAGAAAGGTAGGTAAGAGAAACATTGTTATAATATTTAAATTTTTCTAATGAGTAGTATTTTTTTAGTAAAACTGGGTTGGGTGGCCGTCACTTCATGTACTATCGGCAATGTGTGAAATTATGAGAGTGACGACTATGCAAAAATGAAAAATCAATTTGAAATTTCATTTTATTTTTGTTGATTGTGCATAATATGCAGTAATAGGTAAAATACAAATATCAACTCGAGCTATGTTCGTTTCTGAAACTACTAGCACACATAAATAATCCATTTGAATAAATTAAAGAGTCTATTTTTAATTTCCCTTTGGATGGCCAAACAGATTCACCACGCAATAATAATATTTTTATGTTTTCATTGTATTTCATTACGCTGCATTTATAAAACTGACCTGAAATCTAAATAGCCATGAAAAATATTTGTTTTTCATTCAAAATTAGAAAACTGTATACAAATAAATTGGTACACTGTTGACACTGTTGTGTATGTATTTAACAGGTATAGACAAGTGTAGTTGCTATAACTAGTATTTTCCCATTAATCACTGACTCATTGGGAAAACTTGAATGAAAAGAGCAACATTATAAAGCAATCTGTGTGTGTGTGTGACGTGTGTACTACACCACACTCAATGTAGTGTTATGGTCTAATTAGTGCTTTTAAAATTCAGTTTTAAATTTGCTCTGCAGTCTACTGAAAAATGTGCATTGTATATTGAAATTTTTGCATCATCATCATCGTCGTTGTCATAAGTATTGGAAAATAGAATGAAATCAAAATGTAAAGGATTCTTCTTGTCATGCTTTCATTGGGTTTTTCAGCTTTTGAGTCTGTCGACGGATGTACAGTTGTATCTTAAATAAATATGAAAAACAAGTAAAATATTGTACCAGGGTTACCTTGTAGACAATATTATAGTTTTCAGTAGTAGTAGCGTGTTATCATTATCGTATCGTATTTGCATCCCCCATTTGAATTCCATCTGAAACTGATAATAAAGAATTGAGCGGTAGTAGTCATACGCTATCAATATGATAAATGATAACGTGCATGTGCAAGTAAACTTACCTATGCTACCTGGAATGAAAGCAAGGCAAGAGCAATTGTTGAATGTCATTATATCACCGCATTAACATGCTATGCTAAAAGCTAATGTCAGAGTCAAAACTTTCATCATTTTATTTTTCCTCTCGGCCATTGGCACTATTTGAAATTGTGAATTATAATTCCAAATCAAAAAGCATTTACACGTGATGCATGGGAGTGCATAATACGATATTATTGCACTTGAGGTCATAAAAATCAAAGGGTATACGAATGCAGCGTATTAGTAGTAAGTAGTATTGAGTACTACATATCTGCATGCAATATTTTCACGCACTTACAGCGCCATTCATTTTATTATGACTTCCAAAGCCAAGGCAGACTGTCCACATTAATATTTAATATTTACTATTTGTTATGCTATGCTCATATGATTTTTGATGACTTGGAAATAAAAATACTAATGTATTCTGCTTTTATTATTATATAATGTAGCATAAAATATTATGTTACTATTGTTTAGAGCTGAAATACCTATTCATAATCAAAATTTCGATTTGTATATGCGTCATTGTATTTCCTATGGATGCTTAAATGCTTATTATCGGTCCACACGTCTGTATTTGTCATTTGAAATTTCCTCAAATGTTTTTGTCTGTCTAGCCAACAACTCTTCTTCATGAATAAATATTACTAGATTGTACTAATCACAGACATAAAGTAAATGTTCTGAAGACTTAAGGAAGTTTCTATTTTCTTTAAAATTGAATTATTATTACTATTTTTCAAGATGCGACTATACTACTGCCAAAATGTATATATATATATACATATTTTACTGGGTAATTTTTTGGAAAGTCGGCAGATGATCATTTGGATTAAACAGTGCTACAATAAAGATAATAAGATTTATCGTACGTGCTGCTTCAACTGCTGCTGTATACTTATTATTTTGATGGATAAAAGGAAATCTTACATTTGAAATGGGATAGTAAATGAATAAACTCGAGACTCGCAATCATAGTTTTATAATTCCGGCACTTAAATTTCTACGTGTGTATGTGTGTAAGAGCAAGAGGTACTAGTTGCAGCCAAAATATTCAACTACCCAAACAAATGAAATAGTACTATGTTTGTTGTAATAATATGATGGTAAAAGACTTTTGGCAAGTGTATACCTCCATGCAACATTCATAAAACATTTTGATTATGACACAATAAGTACAAGCGAGCTATTATTATTATGACGGTAAAAGTTTTTCAGCTATTCTTCCTTCTATGTACTATAAAGTGTTGACTTCATATTGTGACTCTGACAATTTATAGAGAAACATCTCAGTGTACATAGGAAATGGGCACTCGACAGTTTTGTATTACTCATTACACATTTTAGTAGCGCCATACATACAACTTGCATTTATCAAATAAAAATCATAGACTATTCATAGAATACAGAAATAATGGGGATAAAATATACGGAATATACGGAATATACGTTTTATTACAAACAACTCTTGTGAGAATAATCCCCCTAAAAAATCCAAGCTAAGAGTATTTAGGTATTGCGTTGGATATTATTATTTGGTTATAGATTTTCTCTCTTATTTGCTGAGGATCAATGAAGTATATAATATTTGTTATTTGTATAGAGAGTTTGGTATGAGGATAAGTGTGTGTAAACTGTAAATTGTAAGCTGATGACATGACTCAGGATTATACACGCACATAATTTTATATAGATATATATGTTATGGAAATGCAAAGATACAGAGTAAAAAAAATGTTTAGGTTTAAGAATAAAGCTATATACACAAGACACGAGTATGCATAGAGTTGTAGGACCAGACTTATCCTGAGTGTTAATAGGAATGTATGCATATAAAATACATGATTATTATTATTGCATTTGAGAGTCGTCAGACATTGGAATGGATATCGATATTGGGCTATTTGGCACTTAAATAGGTATAGAGAAGGAGAGACCATGTGGATATTATGAATTATGGTTTGTTAGTTGGGATAGCCGTTCCGAGTCTAACGATAAGTTCAATATATACATGTGATTTCAGTACTCTCACACTCTATACAGTATACAGTACAGTACAGCAAAGCATAGGAGAGCAGGTAACTAAAGGGAGGCAATTATGATGTGTACAGGAGGCGAATCATGGAGTAGAATATATGTGAGGTTCAGGTTGTTGTAGTTGTTGAGTTATCTGTACTCTAAGAGAACGTGTTCTGTTCTCTCTTTCTCTCTCTCTCTCGCAAAGGTAAGCAAAAAGTAAAGGCATTTGCGTATCTCATCTCTCAGCAGTGTGTGTTGTGTGTTCTATTCCATTGTACTCGGTTATGTGTGTGTTTTTATATAGCAGTTTGTTGAGCTATGTTGTAAATGTTATTCTAGTGTTCTCAGTTCTTTGTGTATAGTGAAATAGCTAAGACACCACGTTTCGCTACAATTATTATTCATTCCATTAAACCGCTTACAACCGAACAGACCGTCGTTCGACACTTGTTGGCATTCCAAGCTCCAAAAATAAATTTCACGATACAAAATTCTGAACTCCTTGAATTTTCACATATTCATTCTCAAACGGGAAGCTCTCTTGTAAATAACTCAATAGTTTTGTGAAGCCAATATATATATATATATATTAAATTACGCCGACTCATACTATCCAACAGTGACTACGGAACATTGAATTAAGCTAGATTTCCGAATTTGCAAATTCTTGAAGACACGAAATTATAATTCAAATCGAAGTCTTAAGTTTCAAATAAATATCAATGACAAAGTCTTAAAAGTTGAATGAATAATATTAAATGAGAGTTTTCTGAAAGTGCCTTCATTTAGATACTGAAACATTGCGAGTTGAGGAGTGGGAACTAATTGAAACGTTTCTTGTTCTATGTTATTTCTACGTTAGTCCTAGTCATCAGAACAATTTGTGATATCAAGTCGATAACAGGAGAGTGAACTCTCGTGTTTAAGCTTAAACTTATACAAGAAGTGTGTATAGTGAATTATAGTTTGTAATGTATTTTGGGTTCGAGTTGAGCATAATGTGAAGACAGTTCGGTTCTGGAGCACGCACAACATACAAAAGCCATCAGAAATTTATGTGATACTTTTGACCTAGATTGTCCACATGTATGCACATGGGCAGATTAATTTTCTTCACCAATTTCTAGGTGAAAATATTTTTCTACTCAAAAGGAACTTTATTTGAGTTCGCAAGGTATTAAGTAAACTACATTCTGTCTGAATGTCAAATGATAAAAGTATATATATCATAATACACCAAGTAGTTAAAGTACAAATTACAAAAGTGTTGAGTGTCATCTTTTATTTAAACGTCATCAAATCAAATTTGATGTAAATATATATTTACATGTAAAGGATTGTGACTCAAATTTCTTAACACCTACTTTGAATATTGTGATGAGAGTTTCGTATCATCTTTAATGTCAGTGTCACTGACTCTAAAATTCGACATTTCGATTTTTTTTTGTGATTTATTGAACTCTATAGCTCTAAACAGTATTATTAGTTGTGGGGTGTTTTGGAAAGTTTTGTTTTGTTTTACCACGAATTTGGAATTGCAAGTTTCACGTGAGCAAAATTAAAGTGTTACTGGTTCAGTGAGTGTTTACATAGGTATGATATATAATCAATTGACTTACTCCTGTTTCTTTCTGTGATTTCTACATGGACATAGTTTACTCGGTTCATTCAGAGTTAAATAATTGTCAATTTAAATTCACCTATTGTTGGGGACTGGGGGGAAGTAAACAACGGTGAAGTCTGTATCTCTCTCTCTCTCTATCTCACCCTCGATACAAAAACAAACAAGGGAGACAGTGTCATTCTATTTTGTTTGTGCATTTTGGTGCATTTGAATTTCAAGTGAATAATACAATTTACAGGAGTATCAGTACAGTACAGCTCAACTCATTATTCAATACAGTATAATTATATCTGTTCAAGTTATTGCAAATCTTTTGACTGGAACAAACGAGAAAGCCAAGTTGAACATGTGGATCTGCTCCTCTATATATCTGCTCCAATGATTTCCACAGTGTGTAGTGAGAGACAGAGAGTCAATTGGTGAGACAGTGAACAGTTTTAGATGAGTAATGAGTGCACAGTACTTTGTCATTAGTAGTTTTATCCTTTTGTGTTTGTGAGTCCTATTTTGTGTTTTATTACATCTGACTTAAAATTAAATCTCTACAAAACGTTATAGTTGTATGTTACATGGTTACACGTATTACCATAGTGGAAAGTTCAATATACATATTACACCTATCAGTATACATCTTCCCTCTAGCTGGATAAGATAATTGACACCGGCAATTTCCGTTTGTTTGTATTTATACCCTATTCTTTTGTATACAGACAACAACTTTGAATTCAAATCATTTTCTCAAACCTGCATCTTGAATAGAACATAAAAATAACAAAACGACTATTTAATTGTCTTTAAACAACATTTTGTTGGTAACTCTGTGTGTGTGTTTATCTACCCAACGAACATGATGCTTGCAACGTATTTTGAGAGGGTACGTAAAATACATCAAATTCTAGAATTGTATCGTAATTATGTATTTTGATTTATTATTTTTGTTTTTTTTCTCAATCGATACCGGTCTGGAATCTCAAATAAATAAATTGTCATATGACTTGAATTAATTCCCATCATCCAATTTATTGTGAAATATGTAGATATTTGGATATTTACAAACATTTTAAAATGTGGGTCTGTATATGTGTTGAATTCACAGTGTGTTTAACAATTCAGAATTTTCTCAAGTTTCTTTTGCCTCATGGTTCAATCTTTATGGTTAAATTGTCATCGCATTGTTGGCACTTGAGGTGAGAAACTGTGTGTGTCGTTCGCCCATGTATGTAACCACATACATATACATACATTCAGCTTAAATTTGATCCTATCAAAGCCACATGATTATATTTCTTACCAACTCATCAGCCATTGTATTTATTTCATAATTCTCAAGTCGACACTCTACAGATGCAACATAATATATGACATGTACATATTTGAGCGACTACATATTTCCCCGTGGTTACCCCTGGCACATCTATATACACTTGTATTATCATAACCTTAGTATTTAGTTGGTATTTTAGAAGTAGTATACAAGTACTTTTAGCTATCTTTGTAACTGCAGTCAACTGTGATGACTGGGAATCGTTCGATAATATTCAATACTTACAGACGCAATACGCAACTCCACGCAAAATGTCAATACAGGTTACGTGTCTTATTGGACATAAAATGAAATGTGTAAAGTGTGTGGTTCAATGCATTTCAGCTAATATAAAATTACATGACTTTTTAACCAAAGAATATTTACAGTTCAAATTCAAATTAACAGAATTCGATACGCGTAGAGAGAAACACATGTGCAAGCGTATATATATTGTAGATGCGTATAAGTACATAAAAATTTTCAATTCACAATACATTTTATTTTTTAACGCGTAATAGTAATTTTCAATCTCGTGGCTTTTGTCGACAAGTAAAAGTTCATAATATTATACATGTTTATAATGTACTGTCCATAGAAGATACTCAAAATATAAGGAAATTTCTTACTTCTTAGTAGAGAATAAATAGAAGACATGAGCAATTTGTCTATGTGAAAAGTGAGGGTCTTGTGTTTTTTTGTGTGTATAAGCGTGTGTGACAGCTAAGCCACAATATGCTCATTATTTTCTCGTTTGTCTCTCAATTCCTCACTCACAGTCCGTGTGAGATTCAAAATCCAAGCCATCTTCTTCTATTTATTCATAATATCTGTACTTACTTATTATGTTGTATACTTTCGATGATTTGAGCTTCGAGAGTCAGCCAGCTACATGAAAATCTATTACCTATGCATTCTCTCTGCTGTCCGTCTTCACTAATTCACTAGTACTTTTCTTTTCTTTACACTAAAGATTAGCTCATCTTTCACACCAAGTATTATCAATTCACATTTTTACATTTTTTTACACGTGTCTCCCTCCTCGCAACATGCAATAGCATATAATTTAAATACTGTGTAAAGTATATATTATAATAATTAATCATTGAAGTCATCAAGGTATTCATAATATTTGTTTGCATGAAATGTAAAATATGTAATCTGGAAATTATGTATTGCATAAAGACATCATTTAGTTTAAAATCCGAATAAATGCAATACATAATATTTATCAGATTGTAAAAACTTGCCAGGATAATAATTTCAAAGCATTATACTGTTTAAATTAGAATTCAAAGTGCACAAGTAAGTAGTACAAATAGACGAAATGTTTTTTTTTTACTTTTACAAGACAATATTTGTGTACTCTTGTTTGTGAGATTTTTATATTTGTAGTACATAGGTAAGATACTTGGTCATGCTTTATTTGGTTATTTATTTCCTGGTGATCTTTTCAATTTCACAAGATATTGTTTGTAATAGGATTACTGGGTTAAAAATTCCTACATCCTGTATTTACATGAAACGGCTAGAATATTCAAAGTCAGCAGTTTTTTAAATGATTGATCGGTTATAGGCATAGGAGTACGTCATGTCATGCAATTGTTTTCCGGAATACGATAGTAGTAACGTAGTGATAAGACTGGGATAAGTTTGTACAAGATATGCTCGAGAAATTGTAGGTAAATGTAAATACAAAGTTTTTTTAAAATAAATTTTACCCTCATCAGTTTTCAATTGCTTTCTGATACATAGTTCAAATTACTTGTATGGGTAAAAAGGCATGCGGAAGTATTACGATTAAAAGTATAAATATCTTTTTGTAGTCAAGAAAAAAATATGGACATTATTGGGACATGGCCATGAAATGAGATTAAAACTTACTCCATGTTTATATATGATACCAATATTGAACAGAGCTTGTAGAAGAAACGTTACAAACTAAATATTGAATCGTATTGCTGCCCATTCGGAGACCAAATTGAAAATAAACTCTGGTTTTTTGTAATGGACATTGTCTAAACGAATTCTTATTTTATGACTAATAGAAGACAGAAAATAGAAAGAAAAGTTGTAATAATAAATTCTTTCCACGTGTGTGAGCAGCTGATAAATAGATAAATAAATCCTTGTAAACTTGTGCAAAATATTTCTCAGGTATGAGTAAGCAGAAATTTTTTACTTAAGAAGTAACAAGTCTGTGTTCATATTATGCAAAGTTGTCAGTACCTTGAGTAAGGGAAAATAAATAAAATTTCCGATTTACTTGTTAAAGCTGAAGGTAAGATGCGTAAGTTGTTGTACTCATCAGATGAGTCTTATCTACAGTGAAAGACAAGCTATCTGAAATAATGTATACTTATTTCTGGCATGTTTTTTTATTCATTTTATAATTTTTAACATGCACAGATAGGAGCAACTTTTTCTTTTATATTTTTCCAAATGTATGGTTCATATTTTCGTATTAAATTTGACCCAGAAATAAACAGATTATATATATTATATTGGGTAGCTGAATGGTTTCTAATCAGTTTTGACTGACTTCAAATCGGCTCATTAACATTTTGAGCATCCATGACAAGCTCATCATTTTCAGTTGAGTGTTGAGTTGATTCAACTTACACACATTTTTTGTACATTGACCAAGGGAATCCTTCGATAAACTAAACTATAAACCATACTGTATAACGAAAAACAACTCTACAAGCGTGAATATAATATTGTAGGTACATAAAAAATAATGATGGATAGTGAAATACACAGAATTCCAATCGTTACATCTTATACTCTCGAGCATAATTCAGAGTGTAAAGATTATTTAGTTGCAACGTGTAGGTAATACAGTTTGAAGTAGTGTAAAAAAAGAATTTATGAGCAACTCTACTGAATTTCTACATCACAACAGAGTTTATTTTTTTTGTATAGATTTGTCTTCTGAGGTTGTATGAAAGTTGTATGTGAGTACTAGGTACTAGTATTTTGTTTTCTTGGTGATGACGTTTAAAATGGCTTCAACTTGGAAGTGTTAGTCAAATTAGAGTTTGAAATTCACCATTATTCACTTAAAATAATCTCTGTGTGTTTACACACAGATAAATCTCTCGTATTTTTTTTTGTGAAATTTGTAATTCGGACACAACCAAGCAGTTACAGCAGCTATAACTGAAATGAAAGTTTTGCATCAAGGTAAATGAAAAAACACAAAGACAATTTGTTTAATCTCCCATTATTAGTTTGTTGAGTCTCTTAAACCTCATTTTATTCGTGGGCATAAATTTTGAATTGGACAATTAATTTTTACGAGTTTCTTTAAAAATATTGTACTAGACACTTTTACAAATTTTTGACGAAATTGCAAATGTAACAACTTTATTTTCTCATTAAAAATGCATTTGACATATGATGAAGAGGTCAAATTTTGTGGATGTGAAAACTGAAATGTAATGACGCTTGACAGTACACAGTACGTGTCTGTTACTGCATATTTACATTGTATGAATAGAAGAAGTGTTTGTAAAGTATGAGCCCGAAAACAAAATCTGCGCGTGATAGCGAAGGTAAAATTGGAATGGCGGTGAACGGTGATTGCACATGCAATTTTCGTTTTGCTGTACATTCGATTAGTAGTACAAGTATGATTGTGGACACAAGGACTTTTATACGTGAATACTTATGACTGTTTACCTTTTCACCACATGATTTTCTTCTAAACTCTTGAGCATCCGTTACATCCGTTTACAATTAAATTTTATTACTGGTAATCGATGATTCTTATTATTTGTATTGGGTCGAACGCTCAATTTTTGAGAGTCAGACTATGCAATTAATTTGAAAAAAAGCTATATATATATTTTACTAACGATTTTCGTTATCTTATGAACTCAATCTGCATTTATCCGACCCCGTTTTCAGTTTATGACAAAACAAACGAATAAAATCGGCGATCAAATTATTTTGTCCTAGTTTTTAAAATATCTTTACAACTTCCTCGAGAAATTGTCGTATATACTTATATGGGTACATGTTTTGGATTTCGAAAGCTCAAATATTTGAAGAGGGGGGTCGTCTTTTACAAAAGCAGATTTTTATACATCTGGAAAGGGAAACTGTCTAATTAACGGCTAATGGAAACTAAAATAAACGAATATGCCTACAAGTCGCTTTTATTAGTTTTATGACTAGACGCTATTACAATATTTGATGGAGGAAAATAAACATAAAGTGTTCAGTGAGCTTTAACTTTGCAGAGTTATTTACCAATTTGATTTGTCCTATTGAACCATTTGGACTTCGATTTCGTACCGTGTCATGTGTGCGCATTACGTCTGAATTTTATTTGAATGGATGTATAATAACGTTTTTATTGTTCTGGTCATGACTTGCAATGTTTAGTACTCAGATAGAAAATGTAAATAGGTATGTAGAATTTTTTTCAAGTTTCCCCATTTTATTTTCGCTTTAAGTTGAGTGACTTTGACCTGATAATTTATTTTCATAACCCAGAAGAGTTTTTTTTTATTGCAGTAAAAATAGCCATTTGAAATAATTTGAATGAGTCAAAAGTAAACCGTATTGTGTATATCGTGATAATAAATACTATAATGACAACAGAAAAGGTCTTTTACGCATCAGTGCGATTGGTGTTAGTATTTTTTTTATCAATGAAATGCCGCTTTGTGTAATTAGTAGCTCGTAATTTTGATTCATTTTAAACTTGAGCCATATTTTGATGTATTTGTAATATCAAATGGAAGAACGATAAAAAAGAAATGAATATATTTATGTGTAATAGCAAAGTTAGTTTTCTATCTTTCAAAACTCATGAGGAAACGATTTATTTGAAAAAGTAAGACTAAAACACTAACCCGCTTAAAAAAATTTATTAGTGTCTCAAGTCTAAAGTTGTAACTATTTGGTCATTCATAATTCATGTGCGATATTGCTTTATCTTTCCCATGAAATTGCATTACTTACACATGCATATATTTCAAATTCAAATTTTTTCCATTCCAGCTTAGCCCATGTTCAATGTGGCCTTCAAAAAACGGAAATGTTTTACTTTATTGCTAGATGGTTAAAAAGGCTAGTTCATTTTATATTAAAATAATTAAAATAATATTAAGCTGTGTAAGATACTATCGGAGATTCAAGGATTGTATCACTAGAATCTTGCTTGAGCAAACACCTTGTTGAATATTCAGTAGCCCTTCGTGTCATCCAACATCTGGACTCTCTGGACGGACAGAGTCAAAAACTTGATTTTGAATTCAATTTTGAAGAGAAAAGAATGACAAGTTTTTGTTGGTTTTCAGAGAGATCAAGTGTGAGAGCAGGGTGAAAAGGGGCAAGTCTTTGTACAGTCTATTCGATGAATTTTAAAAGAAAATGAAAACAAAGTGATTCATGAGTAGAATGATGAATGACTTGATGACTTTCACGGCTTGAAAGAGGATATTCGGCGTAAAAAAAAACCAACCAAGGGCCATGAATTGAACGATGTGTGTGTGTGGGATTATGTTATTATGCAGGACCAACTTGAACAGGACAGAAATCTTAATAATTGTTAATGGTGTGTACCACACCATTTCTTTTTCCTTCTGCTGACACCTTGTCTAGCTTGCAGAGAAAAGTGACGTAATGACCTGCAAGCGGTCTCACTACATTGAGTAATTAACATATAAATTACAGAGATAATAGCTGAAAGTGCTTTTAATTTAAATCAATTACCAGTCTCAGGTGTAAAGAGACTAGAATTCACAATTGTCGGGGCTTAACAGTGTTATTGTATAGTTCACTAACTCGAAGATTTTTGTGGGATTCTGCACCCGTTTAATTGCTCCGAAGAAATTTCTGTAAAAATGGTTTGAGTCGAACGGAATTGAATCAAGGTATACAATTATGATGAAAAATGAATGAATTATTGAAACTGATCTGGAATATTTTACAAAGTCTTGCATAAATTGTAAATATCCATAGGGAGGCATAGTGTGATGCATACATAGAGCTTAATTTCGAATTCAGTGAAGAAAACATGCGTGCTAGAACAATAATGAGCTGATTTTTTTTTATCCAGCGTGATTTTTTTTAATCGAAGAAAATCTTTTGTTTTTCCTAAAGACAATTCAGGTGTAAGCTAAAAAACACTAATGAAAACGTCAGAGTATGATCTATGGGTTTGGCATGGATATTGCTGCTGGGTACGATATTGAACTGAAGTAAGTAGCCATAGCAAATGTAGGTATGTATGTAGATCTGTATTATGATATGATACATTGTATATATGAAGTTGAGGAACAGTAGACAGTAGCAGGTAGTCGAGTGTAATAGTAAATGAGAAGTGACTACAGAAAAAGTGAAGAAAGCTTCCAAATATGGACAAGAGAAGGTCACTGTTTTTCTATTTGATTTTGTGTGACACAATACACAAGTTTTCCGCATTTTCTTTTCAGCCGTCATGCAAAAATCCGAATTAAACGCTTCCTTCAATCTCTTTTCTTTTCTCTGGCTGGACTAACACTTTTCGTCAGTTCCAAGCTGAGTATATAGTTTAATCAGCCATGAACCTTGTCTTATAGATTTTTAGGATACATAGGAGTTTTTATACTTTGTACATACATGCATATGCATGTCAGCTTTAGTGTGGAAACTCCAACAGTCCGTAGTAATTGCTTGAGACAAACATACAGGGAAAAACGAAATGCAAATTCTTACAGTTTTTATTCGCACATTACAATTATTACAAACCATAAACAGGGGGGAATTTTTTATTAGTCTGAGAGCAACATTTGGTTTATTTGCGTGTACTCGCATTTATAATTGCTCAAATATATTTCTCTCGAGATTCTGATTCTGCGGGCATTTATTATATGCGATATATTTCACAAATAGAAAATTTCCATTATAAATGAAGATATTTCGGAGAATTGTATGGATTTCCTGAATTTGACTGCCTGTATTGAAGGTTTTAATTATGTGATCACTGTGCGCGACGTTGTTTTATCCTACATCTTTATCGTTTAATCGTGGTGGAAGTAAAAAGTTAATATACGGTATTGAATGATGTTTCATGTGCTGAGGAATAACATTGTATAATGAAGCAGAGAAATTCTTTGTTTACCAATAAATTAAGCAAAAGAATCCGCCTACCAACACGAACGAATATCTACATTTAATACCCAATCAAAGGAGGAATTCCATATTAATTTTTTTTCCTTGTGATTGCAATTATGAACTTACAAGTAAAAGCAATATGTCAGAAGAAAAAACCTCGCAACTTATAATGTACGGAAAGGAAACCTCTTCGACTCACAGTCAGACAAAAAAAAGTTTATCAAGTTATGAATCATAACTTATGATGTAAAATCATCTACATAATATTCTTTTTGTGAATTTATGAAATTTTTTTCTAGAGTTTCGTAAGTTTCGCAAGTTTTTCGTTTTTTGAAACCAGCATTTTTAGAGGGAAAACGATAAATGTCAAAACAAAACAAACCAGTCGAAAGAAAGAATTCCAAGAGGCTCTCGGCAAGATTTGAATATTCACTGATCAGGAAGTTTTTCCTTTGTTGCCTCTATCTGGTTTGTCAGCGTTGAAACGTTGCTGCTGGTGAGCTGTGCTGAAAACCGTGGAGATGGCGTTCACAAGCGAATTGTCAAAATCTTCGTCGCACACACCAAACTTCACGAGACTTCATGTGAATTTGCGTCTGTAACTGCTGAAGAAATTATTTATTTAATTTTGTCTCATTCGCCTCTGTAAATTAAGTTTCAGATATAATGATGAGTGCCCTTTGACCTCCCCAATAGTTTTCAACGAAGTCAAAGTTTGGCCGTTATTAATATGAGCTTCACAAGTATTAAATGCCCACGTCAACGTTATTCAATGGACATTTTGGTAGGAAATCATTCGCAATGTTGCAATTGTCCAATGACTTCTGAACCAGCCTATTGGTTTTGACTTTATATGCGTACACGCTATAAAGTGCAATAACCCAGTGCAATAACTGTAGATATATGTCAGACAGATTTACAATCGGAAAAAGTTTAAAATAATCTAGGGAAAGTAGTAAAAGTGTAATTGTGTGTAGCAAAATGTAAATTGGCTCAAATTTATCGTTTGTTTGCCATGGTATTACTGCCTACTTAGTACTAATCATATCTGATATATAGTAAAACTGTAAAATGTATATCAAGTAAAGTATAGTGTACAGTCAATCTTTTCCCCAGTTGCTCAGTTAACATAATTATTTTATTATCTGTAGAAGGGCGAAAAGCTTCATGTTGTGTAATGAAACTTGTAATATACCCTCTCGCCTAGATAAAACATGATTTGTTTTTGTATTGGAAAGATAGTTTCTGACTACATCAAGTTGAGTTTAAAACTCTTCGTGGAAATGCAGTGTGGAGCTCATTAAACCATGGAGCATCTGTAGTGTTTGCAAAAAAGTCATACAATCATTAAAATGAAAAACACTGTGTGTATGAGAATGTTGTTACCGGTGTTCATATCTACATCATTTGAATGAGCTTTGACAAGCAATGAAAATCAAAACGATAAGAAAATGTCAAGAGAGTTCCAACCCCTGAAATCCCATTTCACATTTTCCATGCTCACTACGAGTTTTTAATCATTTGATTTGTTTCTGCGTTTTAGTTTTCATTATTCAAAATCCTAGTTTTATCCACTGTAGTTGGCACAAATGTTGATACACAATTTACAAGATTCGGAATCAGTTTCAGTGGTGTTGTTTTTCTTAGTATTGGAAAGCCGGAAAAACTGTTCCGCCCCGTTTCAAAATCACATGGAAAACTACCGTTGGTTTTGTACTTAACACTTAACTAGTGCATTTCAAAGGAGACCACAAATAAAGAGTTTTGACTGGGTTCAAAATTTAAATGTGGAATGAACTGATGAGTCATTAGTGATTTAAAAATACGGTAAAGTAACTATGAAGTCAACACACATAAACGAAGCAAGAAATACGAAATAAGACAACAATAACAGTGCATCACGGAATAAAGGTGAATAAATTCCAAGTCATCTCTAGTTTTGTATTGGCAGTAATATGAAGCAATGATTGACGGGGAAAATTATTAAAATACGTATAGTGACTGTTTTTGTAATCCGGATTTGTGAGTGATAAGAAAATAAGAAAAGACAGGCCTCTCTCTCCCTCTCTCTCTCTTGGGGTGAATTTTATTGAAGGAGGATTAGTTGTCGAATAGTGTAGTGTAAATGTCATTGTTCGATTGAACTCTCCTGTTGAATCTTGTGTGTACAACAGGTTGAGAAGGCAAAAGTCCGTGAAGTGATGATTTTTCTATAAAAATCCCCCGTTCCTCTCTCTCAGTCTGCTTTGTCATCTGAGAAAACTTCTAAGATTATCCTCGTTCCTTTTTTCTTGTTGCATCTGTGATTTTTTCATTTTGTGTACAACATGAGAATCTTTGCTCAGAAGTAGGTTGTAATTACGTTCAATGGAACTGTTGGCGATGATTGTAAATTTATTCTTTTCTTTTTCATCTAATAAATTTTGTGTACACGAGAAACGCAAATTTATTTATCAAAATACATTTGTTACTGACAACATGTACTAGAAACGAAACGATAATCAGTTGTAGGTATACAAGTCAGGTTGGCTCACAGTGAATGAATGAATTTTGTAGAGATTTGTGGTGTTTGTAGTTTTGAAGCGTGTCCGCATCGTCATTTCGTGTCGGTACATTTGATGATATGACTTTTGAGCTGTGATAATTGTTGTACTTGTAATTTTGCTAAGACTTAAAGTGTCATGTATCAACGAGTACATGCACAGATACATACATTTTGTTCATGTGTATATGAAGGTAAAGTACGTCTGACGTGCACAGCACACCTAGCTTAACTCGACTCTCGGCTTGCAGTAAAATGTTGTAAGATTATCCATCCTCACGCCCACGAGAGACACCCTGTGGTCAGAAAGAGGTTGAGCCGACACACACCGCCGTCACTGTTTTTATGAGTCTTTGACAGAAACCGAATAGCATTTGGCACACTATTTTTGCTATTTAGTATTTTTACATCTCCACTCAACTTGACTATCTGCATATGAGCCTCAACGTCAAACGTCAAACAAGTCAAGTCAAGTATCAGTAGGATTGTACTAACTATGCTACTAACGAGTTGGAGCCCAATTTGAATAAATGAGCAACATTTATGACACATGGAAGTTTTGATACAAAGTATATGTGACAATTTTTGGTCTTTTGATAGCCGGAATTGCATTGATTTTGACGTGTGTGGTTTTATTTTCCCACACTATTTAGTTGTTTTCTTTGCTCGCTATAACGAGTGCAACTTTAGAAACGACGGATAGACTTTTAATTTAAAATACTCATTTATTCATAGTAATATTTTCTTGTTGATCATTGTTATTGCAGTGCAGATTGTCAGATAAACAATTTGCTTGAGTTTTCGTCCGTTCAAAAGGGAACTCGAATAATTGTGCACGTTGTTGAATTTTAGTACTGTGAAAATGGTAAATGTTCAAAACATGATTTGCATTGTAGTTTAAAATTTAAAAAGTAATCCAAGAGGATAATTTCAAATTCTCAACGGTGTAGTATTTGGTCAGTGGTTACTTAAGCATCAATAAACCATTATGAACGCATGCTTTGAACAATTGAACTAATCCTTGTTGTTGAATTATTTTCTCACATTTAATTCCAACTTTTGATTTACCGAAATGGACATTTCGATTCACAATGGTCATATTTAGGGACGGAGACATAATAGCTTGAAATCAAAAGAGAAATTACAATTACAATTTTTGCAATCGGTCAACTTGTCTTTGACGAAAGTGCCAAGCATTTCAGCATCGTTTACTTTCTTTCATATTCGCACTGTGCGAATCGCATATACATGTACTTTAGACAAAGTAAAGACGCTGATATGAGAAAGAAATGGACATGGCGAATTTTTATTTGCGCTGGGTGCATGTTTGAGGCTAAATAAAATGAATTTGATTCAAATAGGCAATTGCTTTAACGTATGGATTTGGTTTATTGTATTTTTTTGCAGCAATTATTCAGAAGTAGCGGCCGAAGTGGAAGAATGGCGACCGTCGCCGAGAATCTCTCCAGTATGAGTATAAAGGACCCAATCAAACTTACCAATCCAAATGAAGTCAATCGACATCCCCTCAGTTGTGCAATATGTCGAGATAAATATGAAAATCCCAAGGTAAGAAAAACTTAATTTCTACAGAGCAATTTCATGAATTTTTTACACACTACTTTGATCTAAAGGGAAAATACGTAAACATAGGTCGAACCTCGAAATTCAAATACTTTCTTTACTATACATTTTCCACCAAATTCTAAGAGAAACTACGTAATTTTTCAGTGTGCGAATGAGATAACAGAAGAATGCTTTATCGCTATCGCCACTTTATGTGGGACACTAATAATGCACCAAATTCCTGTGTAGGACACACTACGGACTGGGGTTAATTGAACAATCGTGTAGTTTTGAACGTGTATCTATAGTATCTACCTACTTGTGAAAATACAATTTTTACAATTTAATCTCGTTTCCACTTGATGCCCTTGTTTCCATGTCACAGACGTTTGTGTGTCAAAATGAGCATGGACAAATGTCATATTTTCAATTCATGAATGTGTTGTTACTACAATACATCAGTGAACACTTTTGCTTTCTGACTTATGTCATCGGAAGAGAAACTTTGGGTAACCATAATAATATAAGTTGAGCACTTGGGTTTTCAACATGGAGTACTTATGGTTGTCAGAGTGTCTCTTGAACCTGAAAATAGTACACGCCTAGTTCCTAATACCAAAGTGTAAACGTGCACCATACGAAATGTATACTCATATTAAATATTGAATTCAATATATTTAATGAAAAACAAAAAACATTCTAGAATTTTTTCGGCGACACTTCATTCATAAAGTAAAATAGGGTATTGCCTTTCCCCATGTTCATTTCATATGCATGTCCATGTCATTCATGCACAGTGAGTTACTTGATGCCTCTTATTATTTGTTTTATCAAAAAACTGTGTACACACATGCACACACTCATTTGAGTGAGACTTGAAGCTCCATGCTACACCTTACCAATGTTTTGATAATTTCCATGATGCCACCACGATGATCACCTTGACGTTGACGTGTGTGTGCTTTGTTTGTGTATTGCATATGTACCTGTATATGATTGTAGTCTGCTGATCCTGGTCTTGATGATTGATGATGAGGTCAGGCTTTTTCTGTCATACACACACACACACAACCACAGACTTACAAAAATCTAATAAACGAACCCTAGGGCCAAATATTTAATTGTATTGTGTATTACAGATAATGCACTATACACGTTTCAATTTTAAAATATCTGTAGAACATTTACTGCGTATAATTTTTGTTATGATTTGTACATATAGTTTCAAATTTTCAATGCATTATCCTTTGACTTGAAACTTGTGCCAGGTCCAACATATTTGATGCTAAATATAATGAATTTATAATAAAAAAAATTTCTTAGTAATTTAACAACCAGTCAACCATCAGCATTCCTCAGAGAGCAGCACGTGTGCAAGCGTATAGTTTGATTAACTATTGCTAATGAAACATGTTAGTTGTTGGTGTGTTTTAAAAAGTTAACCTGTGAGTTCACTTAGATTTGCATTGTCATAAATAATTGCCGCATGACGGTAATTAATGATAATAAAACTTATTGCTATTCATCTGCACAATGTTTGTAATTACCAAGTTGTTACGACTGTCAAATTTCTTTCCGTATTGACTAATTATAAATTGCACAGGGATACTTTTTCTGCATAAAATAATTGTTCTTGTTGGACTGTACTAATTATGAAAATATGGGTAGTGTATTATTGTACTCCTGTAATTTAAACGTCAGAATATTTATCTCCAGATTTTTTTTGCATAAATGCGGATGGGAATGTTCGTATATATATGTGCAGAATATATATGAAATATATCTGTATGAGGATGGAGCAGGAGGATGCATTCTGTGATTTATTTTTTGAGAATCCCACAGTGTAAAATGTTCATAAATATGGAGAAGCTCGTCTCAATTTTGCATTTTAAATGTCTTTGTCGGCTCTTTTTAAAGTATCCTTACTATATGTACCTTCCAATTTCCAGTTGCAGCTTCATTTATTTTTGACATGTCTGGCATAATCAACTATTGTGAGTAGCCGTATATATCATGGTTTAATGGACAGAAACAGAATTGAAAGAATTGAACTGCACTACAAAATGGAGTGGCTTCTGGTACACATAAATATATGGAGATATACATTTATAAGCCATTAGGAGTTTGATCTATCACCAATATTAGTTGTACTACGATAAGCAATTAAATGCCAAGGTATGCACGAGCATGTACTGGAATATTCACAAACATGTACACGTTTTGTTCACTGTAGATTTAAAATATATCATGAAATGGTAAAGAATCCAAATAGTTTTGTAAAGTATAAAGAAAAATAGAAAATATACTATTATTGTGCTATACATTTCTGTACATGTATTGTATTTTGTATGGCAAGTGAATTGTGTTTCTGCTCATAAGTCTAGCTTTTATTGCTATTAGCGTTTTCCATTAGCGTCATCAATCTATAGGTAGTAGTACAATACGATACATTGAGAGCTACGTGTGGATATGACAGAGTTTCACGATTCGTGATCAAGTGCACCAAGTTAGCAGTATTAAAAAAAATTCCAACAATTTACTAAACAAGAGGTTGAGATGGAAAAAAATATATATGATGACCTTCTACTCGCTATTGCTGCTATAAAAAAATTTGCTCAAAATCTTTTACACATTCTCTCATCTCTTCCATGTGTTAAAAACGTTGTAAAATACCTAGTCTCCTGGAGCAATAGGAAAGAAAGAGACACATGAATGCAAAGCTCTTTTGACTCTCTCTCTCTGTCTATATTCTATACAGCATGTGTGGAACATATACATTTGGATAATGCACTAGTCTCGTACTCACTTGTCACTATTCACTATTGAAATTATGGTAAAATGTATTGTACAATATATTGTGTGTGTATTTTGAACGCACATTGGCTCTTGATTATGATTGTTCCGCACATGTTGCGTGTGTATGTGAAGATTGCAATTTACAATTACAAGCAAACCTCATAAAAACTCCAAGCAAAAGCTCTATGCTGTTTCTGTGTATAACATGCTTGTAAAAAAAGGAGGATGAACAAAACAAAAACCTGCTTTTCAATTCTATTCCAGAAGCTTTTTCCCCTCTAGCTGAGAATTTAGTGTCTCTATTTTGTATCTGAATGAAGGGATTCTAAATGAAATGTTGAGCATACTCACAGCGGAATCATTTTATTAGTAACTCACGAAATATGAAGGAATCAGCAGCTTGAAGCTTCATAGATATGAAATTCAAATTAACAAACAATACACCATTTTTTTCATTCGTTTCTTGGTTTTATGTGTTCGTCTCCAAATTAGTTTTCTGCAGTAATGGCCGGTTTCAAAAAGTGTAAATACACTTTTTTCTGCTGTATATAATGCACTACCGTATTCGGATATTATTTATAGTTACGACTGTATAGCGTAATCATCCATCAAATAAATTTTATAATTTATAATTTGAATTGATCTTCTCAATCATTCTGTAGCCGTTTGTATCTTTTATATTTAATATCCACACTACATACGTATTTTGTCTATCAGTCAAAATGTTTGGATTTCCCTCATCATGGAACGTGTATAAATCAAATTGAAGGCACATTCACGATTCACTTTCAGTTTAACAATGAAAAAGTTATGCGGAATTTTTACTTGTAAAGACATAGTAGTATATATACACAAGAAAATCTAAACAGAAATGCAAAATGTGCCAAAATAAATTCATAGACATGTCTTTGCAAAGTGCACACTGCAAATGCACATGTACTGTCAAATGTCAAGGCTCGTATTATGGGAAATGAGTTCTTCTTGAATGACATTCATGTAGGGGCCGAGTTTCAGTACACTGCATTTCACATTTCATGGTTGTGGAAAGGAAATAGTGAAATAGAAATAAGAAATGGTCGGGTAGCTTCATGTAATCCGTTTAAAACTTTTTGTTCCAAGTTAAAATTTTAAACTTTGCGTGTGTACCATATGCCAAATGTACCTACATTTTTGTCAACTTTATTTCAGAGGAAACTCATGAATGTTTGTTTGTGTGTCGTGTCAGGCACTCGAAAGATTAAATATGCACAAGATATATAACTAAATTCCATATGACTATACCTTGCAGATACATATTTACTTTCTATGTAAATTCATGCGGGGCAGTGACTAAACTTACATACATTCAAGAAAATGCTAGACCCGGTTCCAGTTGTAAACAAATGTTTATATACACATATGTTTAAACTTTTGCGCTGTTCACCTATATTTGTTCTGTTTACCTAGAATCTCTCGTGTATGCTAAATTAAATTATCATGTTTATCTTATATGACTTCCTTTATCTCTCTAGTATAGCAAGTAATTTGCGATCTTCTCTTTGAAATGGATTCCTTATTGTACCCACGTCATAACGAGAGGTATGTGAACAAAAGAAATCGTGAATGTATGAAATATTAAAAGGACAAGATGTTAAAGAATCCTGTTAATAAAATGCAGATACATACATATTCACAGTTGGGATTATAATTGAAAGAATTATTTCTGGAAAGATGAATGAAATGTTCATTGATTAAGCTCATGTTCTACATCCCATATGTTCATATAATACCGCGGCTATATTTACCTAGGTGTAAATCGTATTTAGAAGAGATGAAACAAAAATAGGTGACATCAACATCAGCGGAAACTCTGTTAATATTATTATGACTAGTACAGAAATCTTGAATGGCTAGAATTTGTGTTGACAGTCGAGGTTTTTGCATTCAATTGTAAATATTTTGAAACAGCGCAAATGTGTCTTGAACCTTATTTTCTTATTTCAGTATGTATATTCGATTAGATGAATAACTGACCATTTTATGAATAATAAGTTAAAAGCTTGTATATGTATATGTATGCCAATTTCAACATTGTACAGCTGTAGGTCGTACAATGTAGCTAGCAAATAATTTTCTAATTTCAACTCATAATCAAATAAATACTAATTTTTACTTTTGCCAGAACGGTTGACCAGAACTAGATAAAAGTCGTGCAATCAGTTGGGAAAAAATTCAGCAAAATACAAAAATGTACAAGAAAACAGGAACTACATATTGGTCAATTTGATTACAATGTTTGATTTTCAGAGAAGATTCTGGTACTTACTGAAGAAGTTGTTTCCTTTATTTTGATTATGACAAACAGTCAGTTTGACAAGAATCTTGGGTATTGACATATACAGATCTTTTGTGGTCACAGCCGGATAAGTTTTATTCTGGGTACAAAAGGTGAATCAATATAAGTACCAAAGTACCTACGAAGAATATCATTTTTTTTTATCCAAAATCCACTGTCAAATCAAATAAGCCAGACCACAGTGTATACCTAATACCTACTTTGTAATGTATGTAAGTACATAAACAATGTACATCTGCAACAGTATAAAACGATACAGAACATCCGTGTTGTACTTGAAATCATCAGAAAAGTTGAGAGTTTTTGAGTGTTGAGTTTAGACAGGGCACTAGAATTTTTTTCATGAACGGGAAGCAAATCATGTTTGGATGAGTATGAAAATCGTCGTCAGCAAAAGTTTTTATAATAATAATAATAGTAAATAATAAGACTTGGTAATTTAGAAGCTCAGCTATAAAATACGACCTACGGATTGACGCATAAATGGATATAATACATATACTGAATGTAAATTTAGTAAACGATAATAATAGTAGTAAAAGTCATTACAGAATACGACATGATAGTCTGAGTCTAAGATTAAGTAGAAGTGTAATATGCAAGCTACCATGATTATATGTATGTACACATTTTGTGGTTAATACTATTCGTGTCTGCTTTCTATAGTACTTACTACATACAGTGTTTCTCGTGTATATGGATAAGGATTTTTATCTGTTTCTCCTCCCGTAGTTGAGTCTCTTTCATATAGCAAGCATGAAAAGTAATATTCTAGTGGTAGTGAATGTAAACAGGTGGGTTTTTGCTTGCCATATAGCTTTAGCATCATCACCGAGTGTGTAGTTCCAGTTGAAGCTTGTCACTCATGATTGTCTGACGTTGTTCTCCTCTGTAGAGCACACGTTTCGCTCAATCCTGCACTCACTTCGGTATTTACTTATTGTTCTTCGTACTTGTTTTACTTGCGAGTTGACTATGCATAGTTGGACAGACTTGAGATTGTGAAAAGTACAATAATTATATTGTTTTGGATTTTAGGATTTACACGGACGAAACGAAGAAAAGTCTTGCACAATCATTACTGTTACAATTATCATAATGTGGACTCAAATGCGTAAATCACAAATTAAAGACATTTGGTTCTACACTCAAAACAAAATTACAAAAGGAAGTGTCTCTGCTATTCATATTCTGAAGATTATCCTCAAATAATTTACAATTAGTGAAAAAGTTGATTGGAGTGCAAACTTAAATGTGTAAAACTTTTGGAATACAAAATCCGTAAAAATAAATTAAATCGTCCGTTTGTTTGTTGAATCTGTCGCATGAAAAATTCTACGATAGACAGCTTGGAAATTCAGTATTGTAAGTTAATTTGTTTTGTTAGTTTTTAATTTTGTGTATTGTAAATTTGACACACAACATAATTACCAAACGTATCATATTTGTAATCTCCACGTAAAAAATAGCTTATAGGACGATCATTTAAACATGATGACCTGCAATATAGCGTATGGAATATTTTCTTGGAAAGATAAAAACGTTAACACATGCGTATATTTGAAATTGCAGCTTCCGCACAACTTTTGCATAATATGCAACTTTTGATAGAGCATGTGTGTTGATCTTTCTTGTGTCTTGTGTTCTATTTTTGAAGTTTATTAGTTTTATTGGATACGCTCGTGAGTTTTTTAAAGTAAGCCAATGACATATTTGATGAATAAGTCGTCTGGAATCAAAAATCATGACTGAAAGCTCGTTTATCGTCAACTGTGAACATATAATGTCACAAAATGAAGTGTAAGTCATTGTGGATGTACGTTGAATTTGTGTAGGAACTCCCAGTAACGATATATTATTACCACATAAAAAACTGCATTTTATATTTTGTCTTTAAGTTGACAAAATTTTGTTTGGGAAATATTGCGCATAATTTGGTTGAGTATTTTATTGTTCGACAGATTATCGTCACTGAATACTTGTTAAGGTGTATTTTTTATTATGATTAGTTGTATATATTTACTTTCTGGGATCATTTACTATTATTACTATACTACGAGTCCATGCATGTCATAGATTTCAGTTTGGAGTTTTAAAACGACTTTAATAAATTCTAAATTTGCACATTTATGTACTTGGTGTACGTGAAAACGCCTATCGTTAAATTAGCAAATGAAAAAGCTTGCGTACAGATTTAACGTTTTCTATATATTTAATGAGTCTATGAATATGATTGTCTTAGTACTTTGTACTTGGTATATGCTATACATAATACATAGTCCTGCACGCAAACCAAGTTTCAAACGATAAATCCCAAGATAAGGATAAAGAAAAATTCTACAGAGAGAGAGAGAGAGAGAGAGAGAGAGAGAGAGAGAGAGAGACTTTTGATTCCAGGGCATCTTCTGTTGAGTTTAGCCAGTGTAATAATGTAAAATTCATAGATATGAAATATGAGATAACATGGACCATTTGCACATTTTTACTATTTACTTATGGGTTTATATGTATTATGTTAGTTTGAAGATTGGGGATGTGTCGACAGTGCTGGATAGTCTGCAGACTGAAAGTGTCCAGTCCAGTATGTATATTTATTAGTCGAATAATTTTTTAAATGCAGATACATACATTTGGAAATGTGTGTGAGTATTCCTGCGTGATGTCCACTCATGTTTCATTTTGTTACTGTCGTCAAGAGTGAAGTGATCTGCTATGCGATATGCTCAATATTAAATTCAGGTACAAGTTTTACTTGATGTAGTAGCTACTAGCTACCTACTGCAAATTTTAAAGTAAATTGCTGACTGAAATTCTAGAAGTACAAATGTTGATGTCATGCTCCCGAGGGAATCGCACATGGTCAATTTAAATCGTAGAAAAAATATTTGCTTAAGATGTATCCTTCTGTTCTTCTTATATCAGCCATAAGTTAAAATTGAATGTGTTCTCATGATCGTCAGAATTGTATTATTTATTCAAGTACTTTAAATGTTAAAACTCGGTATGAATGTTACCAGGAAACTTGATTTAGTATTCAGTTGATGACAACATATGTATTATTTACCGTCACAATCACTAAATCAGTAGACATTTAAATGAGTTTTGTAAATATTTTAAAATAGGCTATCCATCCATTGTTTCTTGTTCCATTCCAATGGATATTTGGTCCAAAAAAACATTGAACCCAGAAATATATTCATCTTTTTATGAGTCAGAGTATATATATAGGGTATCATCAATACGTTGTAATGACTAAATTAATGCGATTTATGATTAAGATAATTGGATTTGATGGAATTAAATGCAGTGTAATGCAGTGTAATTGAAACCGGCATTCTACATCATGATAGAGAAAAGGTGTTGCAATTCTGTAGACCGAGGCATTCATATTTTTTTTCTATTCATAAGTCATACCTTTGTTTGTGTAAATTTCTATTCGGTATTCGTTTGTCGTTAAGTCTACGGACAAGGTCCTGACTATATACATATGTTCATAAATAATCATTTTACAGCGTGAGCTCAGTTTAATTTTATTCCTCTGCCGTCAGTTCACATATTATTTGACCTGACGATTCTAATAATGTCATGTGCAATTGTAAATATTAAACTTATTATTATTATTGGTCTATGTATTTACTTTCCCACACGCACCCCTATTCAATACATTCCACACTATATCCATGTGCCCAGTAAATTAGTAAAAGTAAAAAGAATCCCAAGGAATTTATTACCACACTTGACGAAAATGATCATCCAACAAAAATAACTCGGTAGTCTTGAATTTCGAGTGTTAGTCAACTTGTTAAGCTTCGTTGAAATCTGTCAATTACACTTTCATGTTGTCATATATTTGACATGGCATTGTTTTTTACTCGCGTATGTATACACTTGCACATAATGCTGGCATTGAGTTTTCTACAGTTACATAAAATGACAATCAGACACTGTGAAATACCGAAATGACGAGGGAAATTTGTAGTTGATTAATTCTGCATTCACTTGGGTTAAGTTGTTTATCGACTTTTGTCAATTGCTGATTCATTGGGAACAACAATCTTAATATTAAATGATTCACTCACCGATTGGGTTTAGTTAAAAGCAAGAAAATTTCATGGATTCCTAACATTTCATGTGCACATCTTTTGGATGTTTGTATGCTGAGGATTTGAAAGTGTTAAAACAAACGGCGTTGTCGATAGATTCAAAATGTTAGAGGAAAAAATGTTTGATTCTTTTTTACATAAATTGGTTTCTTTTTTGCAAGATTGTCAGAGTGTCAATTATTGGAGTTTGGAGCAGATAAGCTTGAATTTCGAACAGGACATTGTGGAAAATGTAGGGGAAGGTAATGGGTAAAAAGCGCGAAGCGAATCCGATGTTGACGGAGAGCAAAAAAAAAGAAATGATACATGTATGCGAGTAACATGGCATATGATAAGTACATACAAAGTATGACGACTGAAGACTACAAAGCTCCATAAGATACATAGTAAAAGTTACAGTACCCAATGTAAGCTGCAAATGATTGCAGATTATACAGTTCTCCCTAATAAAAGCCATTTAAATTGATGTTTTTTTTCTGATGTATTGTGTATTTTTTTAATATTTTTTCTAGGTTTTGCCGTGTCTCCACACTTTTTGCGAGGCGTGTTTAATACAGTATTTACCACCGGAGAGTTTAACTTTAACCTGCCCAGAGTGTAGACAGCAGTCGATCCTTCCTGAGAAAGGGGTAAGTTCTTTATATGCATTCTTTTACAATGTACCTATGTATGTGCTATGTACTGTATGGTAAGAAGACTAGTATATGTTGTACTCTTGATCTGTTTCCTTTATTCGCAAGTGTAACTTTGTGTTTTCATGAAGGAAATTGTGTGTATAGTCAGTCCGGAATGAGAACAGAGAGAGACATACTTAGGAATAGCAATAGTGGGAATAAGGAACAGGACTACTCTTTGTTTCTTTGAGTTGAGTTTATATTCGCGGAGAGTCAAGTCCTGTAGATTTTCAGTCATCATTCGATTGGACTTGAGTCATTTTATCTGGTCACGATTCCCATTTCTCAGTCTGTTCTCAGCTATTTTGTTCACATTGAGTATTGAAGCGCGAGCAGAGAGCATGGTAATTTAAAATAGAGATATCGTATATATATCGTATATATACAAAAAAGTTTTTTCATCTTATTAACGACAGTGTCCGAAATTTACTGTATACATTTCGGATTATCTACGATCTGGAAGACGTCACTCTAGGAATGTAAATCAAATTTTCTTACATGTAATAGTGCGGATTTTTTTTCGACGTTAATTTTTTTTCTTTGTGAAAGATTTATATTGTGAAAATCCTAGGGTGGCCGAATATAGGATTTGTGAATCTGTACGCTGTGACCAGTGATCGTCAGTTCATTATCAGCTCTAAGTTTTTGTGGTTTTCACTTCTTATATATAGTTGAGACCGACTTGAAGTTTTCGTGCGTTGTTTTAATAACTTTTCTACATTTTTGTGTGCAGAAAGGATAGGAGAATTATGTAATAGCTGCGTACATAGGGAAATGTACTACCTCATTCAATGTATGTTAGAGTATTAGGAGATATCGGACGTTAGATTATAATATATATTTTTTGGAAGATTGTATAACCTTTCCATTGACTGCTGCTGCTGCTGCTGATGCTGTCATATGTACATTTTTTGTTATTATATATTTGTTTGCTTTTCAGCTTTGAGGGTAGGACTGGTGAGGTGCGGTCCTAATTATTATTTATGCAATCTAGCTACATGTCCAACACTTGTACTAATACACACTCATATTTATTTACTTTCTACAATAACAATAACTATATACGATTTGCAATATTGTTAGTGGTTGAAAAATTGGAAGTACATACATGAAAATGTATAGGGGTAGGTTGTAGGTTTTTCAAATTTAAATCAGTGTACAGATCACACGGGTTCAGTCATCAGTTGTCATCAGAATTTTTGGAGGATTATTTTATGGGAATAGCAAATAGAATAATTTTATTTACTTTACTCGGAATATCGGAATAACAATCTTTGAATATTTTTGTGTTACCTATAGACTGTAGACATAATATGTGTGTGGAAGTTTTTCATGATGTTGTGATTGTGTGTGATTTGAAACAGATTTCCGCTCTACAAACAAATTTTTGTATAACGAATCTCTCAATGGACAAAGAGGTGGAACATCGGTGCTCTCAGTGTGGTCAGTTGGCCAAATTCAAGTGTCATGATTGTGATACGGATATGTGCGAGTCCTGTATGAAGATTCATCCCAAATCGGTAAGACAATCTTTGTACTTTTTTTGTCTATAGGTATATATCGTATAGTTGTTGTTGTGCGTTCGTAAAAGAGACTTAAACTCAATTTTCAATCTACATCTCGAATATCGAGCAACTTAAATACATGTTTGGTATTAGTTTTAGCTCATGTGAAATTTCTTTCAATTCTTTGAATGTATTTCCTATGAGTCGTAAAAGTCGATGTTTCTGTTCAAATTTATATCCATATGCATAGTTCGGACAATCATCGAAGAAACAATTTGTGGTTACTCATGTACATGTGGAAGGCTTTTCTAGATTTATTTTTTTCAAGTTCATGCATGTTCACACGCATTCTCTATAGAGTTGACTCTGTTACTGTTTTCCTATTCATGTTATTGATCTGACCATTGTCTTCTCGTCATTCCCTTATTTTTCTGTGTAGGAGATAAATGGGAGATTGTAAGCAAGATGGTCACTCATTTGAATTTTTTCCAAATTAACGTCCAAATTGCCTTCCCAGAAATATTCCTCCCATTTATACTACTTGGTTTCTCGTTTATGAGTCTCTGTTTATGAGTATAGCTGCATCTGCAATGGAATGCCATTTACCATTGTCAATACAATTAAACGGTTGTTTGACTTTGAAACAATACTACTGTCGTTCTGTCTGTATGCGTATTCATCTATTTATACTGCACCACAGTAGTTAATAGAAAAGAAAATGGAATACATGGTTAAAAATTACTAATGTCTAAGCATTTGGAGTGCATAGTCATTTGGTTTTGAAATTTTAAAGGACAAGGTTTATTGTTTTACTTTCCCAGTGTGTGATTTAATTTTGATGAGAAGTGATGATGTCTTTGTTTGCGTATAGTCCTGAGGAAAGGACGTTCTATAGGTATTCTGTCCTAAATATTTTGGGAGGGAGAGGATATCTGTAGAAAGAAATGTATACGATATGCATCATGACGAATTTTGTATTCCTACGTGGTATTTTCCAAATGGAATGTATGGTACGATGGCGTGGCGGTACCAATACCATCAAAATGCGTTGTTGTTCCTCTCATGGAAATCTTCAAATCAATTTGTCCTCATTATCATATCAGAATTTCCGGGGCAGATTGTTGACTCAAATAGTACCTGTGCCAGAGTTGACGTTTTTTTCAAAACTTTCAGTGAACATGCAAACGCCATTGAGTTGAAGATTATGACTTACAGTCATTATTGTTTTTATCTGCCTTATGCATACACATAATCTTTACAGTTAAAATCCAAAAGCAGAGGTTAATCATTTTGTGCTAGAAAAAATTGAGTGTTTTACTTAACTTGGAATTTTCATTTAAAGTCAAAATCTGGAGCCTTAATACGCCATACTGCATATAGACTTGAAAAATGACAGGTTTCCTAAAAAAAATCCGTGGGCACGCCAATGTGAATGTCAAGCCGAAAAAAGTAGAACCAAATATGCATGTGTATTTTTGGTTCTTTAGTTCAAACTGCAGGGAATTCTATGAACAGAGGCCGACGTTCATGCTTTGAAATGTTAAAAGAGGTTGTTTTTATATAGCATGTATTTAGTGGGCTTTAAACTTCAAATAGAGGAAATCCTTTGTTCAGTATGGGTAATTCCTATTCATTTTGGTTTTCAAAGCTCAAAGGAATCCTGCTGCTTATTAGCCGACTTTTAATTTCCCAAAACCGAATGTACTCAAAACTCTAAAGGTATTTGTTAAGATGAATCCCCAGAGAGAGAGAGAGAGAGAGAGACAGAGAGAGAGTTGGGATAATGAAGGTCTTAATAATGAATGTTTTGAAAACTCACTTGAATAATAAATCAAGACAGGATGGGATTCTTCTACACAATATACAATAATACAACAATTCTACTATTATGTCAATCTGAAATTTGGAAGAAGAATCCAAAAAATGCAGTTTAGCTTTGATGTAATACATTCTGCTGCATCCTTTTGAAGGGTTTTGATATTTAAAACGCAGTTTATGCAAGCTATACATATAAAGCTACTAGAAAACCTCATTAGATATATATAGTAATATTTCTGGCAGGGCAAGTTGGGCGGACTAATAAAGTCAAATGTTAAACTGTGATGCATTATCTATGTAGACATTTGAGACTATAGAGTGTGGAGTGAAAAACTGCGGTTCACACAGTCCGGAAAAGGAATGGGAATATAAAGAAACTGAGAGAGTCGGAATTTGAACAAGGATTATGCGGATTTGGTGGAGATTTGAGAGAATCAAACAGGGCCGAGCATGTTTTTGATGCATGCGGTGGAATTAGTCAGAGTTTAAGAAGAACAGAGAGATTGCATATGCAATATACAGAGAGCAATGGGAGTTTACCACCGGTCTCATAAATACCAATACATACAATATTATAATAAGAAATATACATCCAGCATCCATTATCCATTCACATACGCTACAACTTTGTATGTGTATTGTGTATATAGGTACGTAGGAAATCCACATGGGCTGCAGCAGGAGCATCATCATTATTAGAATTATGGGTGTATGTATCATGATATCATGAAGATGTTCACTCATGTGCATTCATGAATTCTCTTTGCCGTCCGTTCACTTGGCGAAGAGCATTCATGATGATTGTACATTATAAATTCTCTCTCTTCCCATTTGAAATTCGGACCGCGAGTACACAGTGGGACGATTCGAGCACAAGCAAAAGCCGCTTAACCACCACTAAACTGTACTGAAACGTCCATAATAAAAAGAGAAAAGACGAGCTTTTTTCTTATTGTTCTCTGATAGTGTTCTCAGGCCATTCCCAACAACGTCGACAGATATTTCCGTTTTTCCATCCTATATAATTCTTGTTCTCTCTGTCTACTATAAAAAAAATTCTTTCATTGGATTGCATTTCATTTCATTGAGTTTCATGCGCAGTTTGACATTTGAAGGATTTCCATTTACCCGAGACCAGAGTAAACTCGTAAAGTAAACTCGTAAATTAATCAGTAGTGAAATGTGATTATTCGAATTGATACAGAGGTTTTGTGAAGAGGAACAGAATAAAACTGTGCTAATACTCTATGATTATTGTAATTGTTACATTGATAGTGACCAAGACACTGTACTAATGACACGTTCTTCAAAGTTAAATACGTGTGTGTACATTTATTTAGCATTGTGATAAATTGAATGAGGTGAACGAAGGAAAGTAAGACGTCGTCCCTAGTTATTTAATTGTTTGCTTGTGTCAATTCATTTTCATTGTGATTCATGCATTATAAAGAGGGAAATGTGTGATGTGTGTGTAATTAAAATGAGGAGGAATGTAACTATTTTTTTCTCGTGCAGTAAATATATGTACATATTTTCATTGTTTTGAGTTGTGTGATTGTTGTTCACATGGAACAACGTATAGTTGGCGGAGTAAACTTATGATTTTGGTTTTTTTTTGTGAATTTCAGGAAGAAGGGAGTAACTCCGGTTGTCATCAGATTTCCCCACTTCACAATGGTACCGAGTCATCAGAAAACGGCAAAAGTCCTCCACCACAAACCAATGGCCATGCTGATGATGCTAGCAGATATCTCTACTGTCCGAGTCATGCAGGTGAGGAGATTTGCTAGTTATTTTTGAACATTATTTGATGTAATAAAAACATTAGTCAGTTTTGTTCCTCGCCAAACTGGGAAAAAGTAAAGTGACTAAACACGAATATGTATATTTGTAAGACATTGACAATGACAGTTATCAATATTGTTTCATTTTTACAATCATATTGGTGATGATGTTCGCTTGAAGTTGAACTCAAAGCGTGTGGTAAGTGATGAAATTGAAAAAGCACGTGATTCAAATTATGGAAATGAAAATAAAGTTTACCCATTTCATTTCCAGAACTGAAGTATAAGATATAAGATATATGTAATACGTATGCAGTATTCAACTCTTTTGGTATACATGTTATAAAATTGTGCATGTTCTCTATATTATAAATTCGTATTTTACATACTATAGAGATGGAGTTGAGTTTTTATGGTGGATAAAATCGATAGCTAGAGTGCATACATGTGTACAATTAACCTTCAACTAGGAGTGAATTTATTTGTTCTCTCTCTCTTTTGATGGAGGTTTGTTAGTATCGATTTAAATTGAAAATGAAATGTAAATCTAGCAATGGTAGTGTGTTTGTATGTCTGTGGGCTATGCAGAAAGAAGTTCATGTCGGAGATCTATTGATAATTAGACAAGGCGAGGCTATACGTCACGGAAATTCTCATCCCATTCTGTTACAATGAGTCTCATCGTCAGCTTTGAATTTGATTTGAAGTTACCATGTTTACTTTGTTGAATGTAGGATTTCGGAATCTGTGTAGTTGATTGTATACATTTCGTATTATCTAGCTTATTTTTAAATCCATCCAAGTGTATTCCTCATATAGAGATTTGAAAAAACATTCACTTGTGCAGAACTTAGAGCGCATTTGACGTTCACCAACCATCATCAGTGAGTTTGAATTACATACATAAGTATACAATACAATACATATATAGCTTGATAATTGCAGGCTGTAATCCTACTTATTGCTAGTACTTACTTACGAATTACAGTGATAAGCATGAGGATAAAGGATCAGATTTCAGGGAAACGTTTTTAGGAGCCTTGTACTCAAAATTATGCTGGTGTTGTGTTTTTGTTGTAGAAATTGCATACAGCAGATTTGAGTGTTTCAAATTTGCAGTTTAATTTTGATTTAAATTAGATTTGGTTTGGTTTTAGTGTAAGCTTGGAAATAGCCCCACCCTTCTACGTGGATTCATTTTTTTGTCTTTAGTGTACAACAGGAAATTAATTTAATTTGAGAAAAATTGATGTGGGATAAGGGGAATTATTACGTTTGTTGTTGTTGTTTTTAGGTAGAATGTAGAAATAGAAATGCAGATGTGCATACTGCATGTGTGTAAGTAATACAAAAAATGCACATAATATATACTTACGTCATGAATGCGGCAACAAAAATAATGGAAGCTTTTCACAGGGAATCTTTTTTTTTCTATTCTGGGTGTACATATTTATGAAATTGTTAATTATCGTGTACAATTACGCTGATTTACTGGCTTTCATACTGTTGATAGAATATGATCCACGTTTGTTTTATTACCCGCATGTTTCACTGCATATATAGCTTTGGAAAATATGCAAGGGGAAATACATGTGGATTAACTTTACACATCTCAGTTTTCGCAGTTTTTCAAAAATGACGAGATACTTTAAGTTAGTTTAATAGTTAAGGCTGGTCTTTAGGTTCATTTTTGCCAGGGTTTCGAACTCTGGTTCTGTACCATTTATTTTTCAAGGTTTTCACGATAATCACAATCACCTGTAATTGTCTCCTATTCAGTGTGTAAAAGTGTCTGTGTATATGTATCTGTAGTCTCCACGAAAACTTTGCGTACCTACTTTAATGAGCACTGACTGATTTATTGGAGTTGGTGTGTATTAACAATGTGTAGTATCTTATTACGTGTATTATTGTGTGAGCCATACATGTCGATAAATCATAGGAGCATTGGGGACGCTCCTCGTAAAAATATTTGTAGTATATAGGTATAGAGAGTGGAGTGGAGCACTAAAAACTCCAAAATGAAACTTACCTCTACGTGTATAGCAATAGCAATAATAAGGGACAAAGAATTTGAGGAAGGATAGGACAATATTTTATGAGTTCAGATCCGCTTCATGGAACAAAACTTGCGGTTAAACGTTAATGTTGAGAATGGTCGATTATTATAATTACTATCTAAGCTAGTTAAGATTAAACAAAATTCAGATTTGTTACCCAGACTTTTTTTCTTTACACAAATTATACGATATTTCTTCTGAATGAATGGTGTCATAAAATGGCATTAATTAACAATGTGGGAGGGTGCTGAGTATTATGCAATTTTATACAAGTCATTAATTAATTTTGTTATTTTTAGTTTTCTTAACTTGAATCATTTCCTTTTGTTTCAAAAGTTGTAAAAAAAACCATTTGAATAAAATAAAATAAATAATAGTTTTAGAACTTTTAAATGAGCGAAAGATTGATCTTAATTACGTCTGGACTGCATATATATGAGAAAAAAATCGTTATTACAAATTTGGGGTGCGAGAATCCGGAGATTTGTTTATGTCATGATATGAGTTATAGAAGGTATATCTACAGCGAGAGCAAAGCCGCTCTGTGTCTTCTAAATACACCCAGAGATAGAACAATAATGCTCTAAAACACACCCCATTTCACAATAATTTATGACTAATGAGCATGGGTACTCATTAAACTCAAGTGTATTACTTTAAATAGTCGCATAATATGTGAAATATTATGATGCTTTTTTTTGTTGAGGTGCTGGAAAGGTTGAATTTGAATTATTTATACCATGGCCTCACGTTCATGATGTTACGTTAAGCATAAGTACATACAATAGTGTATGCTTAACATTTAACATCATGAACGTGAGGTTTCACACTTTTAATCACAGTTTACAAGTGTTTTCGTATTCATTTTTTTTGTGTATATCAAAAAAGAAATGGAAGGAATTGACGGCGGCACGAAAGAACTAATAATAACATCCGTATGAAAATGGTTGAAGTAATAACTATAATTTTCGGAGGACAAACGCTTTTAGCCCGAGCGTTCATGATTCTAAACATCTTATTATCCCAGTACTCGGCATAAACGTGAATCCCAAAGAGCAGTTTAGGATTGCATATTTCTTTTTTGACCAGCAACATGATCGTTTTAAAATAAAGGACTTTAGTCGTTAGAAAATCTTGCGATGTACGATTTTACACACGTAGTGCAAAATATCCGTTTTACATTGTTTTCGCAAAAACTTTTTGTTTCTATTTTTCTGTCCATATCGAAACTGCATGTTTCTAAAAAAGCATTTCTGTTCGTAAGTGTGACTGCGATAGTTAGTTTAATGAATGAAAGCATATATTTTAATCGCGGAGAAAAAATAAAGAAACAAACCATTGGGATTTCTGCATTTGAGGAATAAATTAATTGAAATTCTAAGAGACGAGAGTTTAATGAAAAGTAAGGGTTTATTCACGCCCATTGTCTTATTGTGAGAATAAATGATATGTGTGAGTGCTTGTAGAGAGTGTGTATGAGAATTGTTAAATAAAACAAGTTCCGTTCATTTTAATAATGACCTTGATTTAATGTAAAAATGGTATAAGTGATAGAGTTTTGCCTATGATGTTACGAGACATTGTAATTTTAAGTCTCATGTACATATATTGGGAACTGTCAAATTTTCATTCATCTGTACAATTTCGTGTACCAATGGTGTTACGTGGATTTAGCTTTTGAAGAGAATTGTTTTATGGTTTGGGGCTGCTCGTTGAAAAATTCCATTCAATAAATTCGAAATTTTGGGTGTATGTTGTGCTACAGTTCGGCCAAAAAGTAACAAGTGAATAAAGCAGTAATATGAAAAAAATCGGGATCAGGTTTTGTTTGCATGAATGTTGAGATTGACTATATTACATGTGATTTTTCTACTGTGTGCTTGCAGGACAAACGCTAAGGTTTTTTTGTCGAGACTGTGACACTGCTGTGTGCAGTAGCTGCACGGATATCGAGCACGGAAGACATACCACAGGTGAGCTTTTTTATTCATTAATTGTAATAATTAAGTAATTTTTTATTCAAACTATTAGGGAATAATTGCATTAATTATAATTCATTATACTTAATTTCCATGATGTAGTCCGTGCCATGGTAGCTGTACAAGAAGAAAAAATCCGGTTAAAAGACCTGATGGAAAATGTCCACGGAAAAGTCAGTACATTTTTTACTCTTATTTCAGTCAATATGTATATCATATAGGTATTGCCTACTTGTTTTTTTGGCAATCTGATCGAATGTACAGAATTTGTAGTGTAGTTACTTATCTAAAAGTTGTTGTATACTGTCTGTATATATTTGAAGGTATACAAATTAACTTGCGGCGTGATTTGTGTTAAAGTTTTGACTTGACTTGACTCCTTGTTTTCACCTTTGTTGTTCTTCTTGTTTTTTGCTTGTTTAAATGTCACATTCTCAAAAAAACTTTGTCTCAGCAGTTGTCATTCTTGCATGACGTAGGACAAAATCCAGATTGTCTTAATTTTATGTTGGAAAATTATTAGAATGAAAGTAATTTGGCAATGAATTTTATTCTGATCATTCTACATATATTATAATTATATGAGCGAGAGCGAAGTATAAGTGGTTAACAATTAATATGTAGTACGCATCCCTAATAATTCACCTTGTAATACACCCGTATTAATACATCCCTAATAATTCACCGGGTGTATTAACAAAAAAGATGATTCGAAAGGGGGGTGTACTATTGGAGAGGGGTATACT